>CAWVNZ010000699.1:0-22729 GCA_963930735.1 Dioctria linearis
AATTTACTGTAGAAAAGGCAATCCCTGGCGTATTTAAAATTTGCGACAGTAAAAAATTAATTTTTGAAAAATTTACTATAGAAAAAGGCAATCCCTGGCGTATTTAAAATTTGCTACAGTAAAAAATTAATTTTTGAAAAATTTACTATAGAAAAGGCAATCCCTGGCGTAATTAAAACTTGCGATAGTTAAAATTTAATTTGTGAAAAATTTACTATAGAAAAGGCAATCCCTGGCGTAATTAAAACTTGCGACAATTAAAAATTAGTTTTTAAATAATTTACTAAATAAAAGGCAATCCTAGGCGTAATTATAATTTGCTACAGTAAAAAAATAGTTTTTGAATAATTTACTATAGAAAAGGCAATCCCTGGCGTAATTAAAATTTGCGACAGTAAAATATTATTTTTTGAATAATTTACTATAGAAAAGGCAATCCCTGGCGCAATTAAAATTTGCGACAGTAGAAAATTATTTTTTGAAAAATTTACTGTAGAAAAGGCAATCCCTGGCGTATTTAAAATTTGCTACAGTAAAAAATTAATTTGTGAAAAATTTACTATAACAAAGGCAAACCCTGGCGCAATTAAAATTTGCGACAGTAGAAAATTATTTTTTGAAAAATTTACTATAGCAAAGGCAATCCCTGGCGCAATTAAAATTTGTGACAGTATAAAATTAATTTTTGAAAAATTAACTATAGAAAAGGCAATCCCTGGCGTAATTAAAACTTGCGACAGTTAAAAATTAGTTTTTGAATAATTCACTATAGAAAAGGCAATCCCTGGCGTAATTAAAATTTGCGACAGTAAAAAATTATTTTTTTGAAAAATTTACTGTAGAAAAGGCAATCCCTGGCGCAATTAAAACTTGCGACAGTTAAAAATTAGTTTTTGAATAATTTACTATAGAAAAGGCAATCCCTGGCGTAATTAAAATTTGCGACAGTAGAAAATTATTTTTTGAAAAATTTACAGTAGAAATGGCAATCCCTGGCGTATTTAAAATTTGCGACAGTAAAAAATTAATTTTTGAAAAATTTACTATAGAAGAGGCAATCCCTGGCGTAATTAAAACTTGCGACAGTTAAAAATTAGTTTTTGAATAATTTACTATAGAAAAAGGCAATACCTGGCGTAATTAAAATTTGCGACAGTAAAAAATTATTTTTTGAAAAATTTACTGTAGAAAAGGCAATCCCTGGCGCAATTAAAACTTGCGACAGTAAAAAATAATTTTTTGAAAAATTTACTATAGAAAAGGCAATCCCTGGCGTAATTAAAATTTGCGACAGTAAAAAAATTAGTTTTTGAAAAATTTACTGTAGAAGAGGCAATCCCTGGCGTAATTAAAACTTGCGAAAGTAAAAAATTATTTTTTGAAAAATTTACTGTAGAAAAGGCAATCCCTGGCGTATTTAAAATTTGCGACAGTAAAAAATTAATTTTTGAAAAATTTACTGTAGAAAGGGCAATCCCTGGCGTATTTAAAATTTGCGACAGTAAAAAATTAATTTTTGAAAAATTTACTATAGAAAAGGCAATCCCTGGCGTAATTAAAACTTGCGACAGTTAAAAATTAGTTTTTGAATAATTTACTATAGAAAAGGCAAACCCTGGCGTAATTAAAATATGCGACAGTAAAAAATTATTTTTTGAAAAATTTACTGTAGAAAAGGCAATCCCTGGCGCAGTTAAAACTTGCGACAGTAAAAAATTATTTTTTGAAAAATTTACTATAGAAAGGCAATCCCTGGCGTAATTAAAATTTGCGACAGTAAAAAATTTGTGTTTGAAAAATTTACTGTAGAAAAGGCAATCCCTGGCGTAATTAAAATTTGCGAAAGTAGAAAATTATTTTTTGCAAAATTTTACTGTAGAAAAGGCATTCCCTGGCGTATTTAAAATTTGCGACATTAAAAAATTATTTTTTGCAAAATTTACTACAGAAAAGGCAATCCCTGGCGTATTTAAAATTTGCGACAGTAAAAAAATATTTTTTGAATAATTTACTATAGAAAAGGCAATCCCTGGCGCAATTAAAATTTGCGACAGTATAAAATTATTTTTTGAAAAATTTTACTATAGAAAAGGCAATCCCTGGCGCAATTAAAATTTGCGACAGTAGAAAATTATTTTTTGAAAAATTTACTGTACAAAAGGCAATCCCTGGCATATTTAAAATTTGCGACAGTAAAAAATTATTTTTTGAAAAATTTACTATAGGAAAGGCAATCCCTGGCGTATTTAAAATTTGCTACAGTAAAAAAATATTTTTTGAATAATTTACTATAGAAAAGGCAATCCCTGGCGCAATTAAAATTTGCTACAGTAAAAAATTAGTTTTTTGAATAATTTTACTATAGAAAAGGCAATCCCTGGCGTAATTAAAATTTGCGACAGTAAAAAATTATTTTTTGAATAATTTACTATAGAAAAAGGCAATCCCTGGCGCAATTAAAATTTGCGACATTAGAAAATTATTTTTTGAAAAATGTACAGTAGAAAAGGCAATCCCTGGCGTATTTAAAATTTGCCACAGTAGAAAATTATTTTTTGAAAAATTTACTGTAGAAAAGGCAATCCCTGGCGTATTTAAAATTTGCGACAGTAAAAAATTATTTTTTGAAAAATTTACTATAGAAAAAGGCAATCCCTGGCGTATTTAAAATTTGCTACAGTAAAAAATTAATTTGTGAAAAATTTACTATAGAAAAAAAGCAATCCCTGGCGTAATTAAAACTTGCGACAGTAAAAAATTAATTTTTGAAAAATTTACTGTAGAAAAGGCAATCCCTGGCGTAATTAAAACTTGCGACAGTAAAAAAATAGTTTTTGAAAAATTTACTATAGAAAAGGCAATCCCTGGCGTAATTAAAACTTGCGACAGTAAAAAATTAATTTTTGAAAAATTTACTGTAGAAAAGACAATCCCTGGCGTATTTAAAATTTGCGACAGTAAAAAATTATTTTTTTGAAAAATTCACTGTAGAAAAGGCAATCCCTGGCATATTTAAAATTTGCGACAGTAAAAAATTAATTTTTGAAAAATTTACTAAAGAAAATGCAATCCCTGGCGTATTTAAAATTTGCGACAGTAGAAAATTATTTTTTGAAAAATTTACTATAGAAAAGGCAATCCTTGGCGCAATTAAAATTTGCGACAATATAAAATTATTTTTTGAAAAATTTACTATAGAAAAGGCAATCCCTGGCGTAATTAAAATTTGCGACAATAAAAAATTAGTTTTTGAAAAATTTACTATAGAAAAGGCAATCCCTGGCGTATTTAAAAATTGCGACAGTAAAAAATTATTTTTTGAAAAATTTACCGTAGAAAAGGCAATCCCTGGCATATTTAAAATTTGCGACAGTAAAAAATTATTTTTTGAAAAATTTACTATAGAAAAGGCAATCCCTGGCGTATTTAAAATTTGCTACAGTAAAAAATTAATTTTTGAAAAATTTACAATAGAAAAGGCGATCCCTGGCGTAATTAAAACTTGCGACAGTTAAAAATTAATTTGTGAAAAATTTACTATAGAAAGGCAATCCCTGGAATAATTAAAACTTGCGACAGTTAAAAATTAGTTTTTAAATAATTTACTATAGAAAAGGCAATACCTGGCGTAATTAAAATTTGCTACAGTAAAAAATTAGTTTTTGAATAATTTACTATAGAAAAGGCAATCCCTGGCGTAATTAAAGTTTGCGACAGTAAAAAATTATTTTTTGAATAATTTACTATAGAAAAGGCAATCCCTGGCGCAATTAAAATTTGCGACAGTAGAAAATTATTTTTTGAAAAATTTACTGTAGAAAAGGCAATCCCTGGCGTATTTAAAATTTGCGACAGTAGAAAATTATTTTTTGAAAAATTTACTGTAGAAAAGGCAATCCCTGGCGTATTTAAAATTTGCGACAGTAAAAAATTATTTTTTGAAAAGTTTTACTATAGAAAAGCCAATCCCTGGCGTATTTAAAATTTGCTACAGTAAAAAAATTAATTTGTGAAAAAATTTACTATAGAAAAGGCAATCCCTGGCGTAATTAAAACTTGCGACAGTTAAAAATTAGTTTTTGAATAATTTACTATAGAAAAGGCAATCCCTGGCGTAATTAAAACTTGCGACAGTAAAAAAATAGTTTTTGAAAAATGTACTATAGAAATGGCAATCCCTGGCGTAATTAAAACTTCCGACAGTAAAAAATTAATTTTTGAAAAATTTACTGTAGAAAAGGCAATCCTTGGCGTATTTAAAATTTGCGACAGTAAAAAATTATTTTTTGAAAAATTTACTGTAGAAAAAGGCAATCCCTGGCATATTTAAAATTTGCGAAAGTTAAAAATTAGTTTTTAAATAATTTACTATAGAAAAGGCAATCCCTGGCGTAATTAAAATTTGCTACAGTAAAAAAATTAGTTGTTTGAATTATTTACTATAGAAAAGGCAATCCTTGGCGTAATTAAAGTTTGCGACAGTAAAAAATTATTTTTTGAATAATTTACTATAGAAAAGGCAATCCCTGGCGCAATTAAAATTTGCGACAGTTGAAAATTATTTTTTGAAAAATTTACTATAGAAAAGGCAATCCCTGGCGTAATTAAAACTTGCGACAGTAAAAAATTAATTTTTGAAAAATTTACTGTAGAAAAGGCAATCCCTGGCGTATTTAAAATTTGCGACAGTAAAAAATTATTTTTTGAAAAATTTACTGTAGAAAAAGGCAATCCCTGGCATATTTAAAATTTGCGACAGTAAAAAATTAATTTTTGAAAAATTTACTAAAGAAAAGGCAATCCCTGGCGTATTTAAAATTTGCGACAGTAGAAAATTATTTTTTGAAAAATTTTACTATATAAAAAGGCAATCCTTGGCGCAATTAAAATTTGCGACAGTATAAAATTATTTTTTGAAAAATTTACTATAGAAAAGACAATCCCTGGCGTAATTAAAATTTGCGACAGTAAAAAATTAGTTTTTGAAAAATTTACTATAGAAAAGGCAATCCCTGGCGTATTTAAAAATTGCGACAGTAAAAAAATTATTTTTTGAAAAATTTACCGTAGAAAAGGCAATCCCTGGCATATTTAAAATTTGCGACAATAAAAAATTAATTTTTTGAAAAATTTACTATAGAAAAGGCAATCCCTGGCGTAATTAAAACTTGCGACAGTTAAAAATTAATTTGTGAAAATTTACTATAGAAAGGCAATCCCTGGCGTAATTAAAACTTGCGACAGTTAAAAATTAGTTTTTAAATAATTTACTATAGAAAAGTCAATCCCTGGCGTAATTAAAATTTGCTACAATAAAAAATTAGTTTTTGAATAATTTACTATAAGAAAAGGCAATCCCTGGCGTATTTAAAATTTGCGAGAGTAAAAAATTATTTTTTGAAAAATTTTACTATAGAAAAGGCAATCCCTGGCGTATTTAAAATTTGCTACAGTAAAAAATTAATTTGTGAAAAATTTACTATAGAAAAGGCAATCCCTGGCGTAATTAAAACTTGCGACAGTTAAAAATTAGTTTTTGAATAATTTTACTATAGAAAAGGCAATCCCTGGCGTAATTAAAACTTGCGACAGTAAAAAAATAGTTTTTTGAAAAATTTACTTTAGAAAAGGGCAATCCCTGGCGTAATTAAAACTTGCGACAGTAAAAAATTAATTTTTGAAAAATTTACTGTAAAAAAGGCAATCCCTGGCGTATTTAAAATTTGCGACAGTAAAAAATTATTTTTTGAAAAATTTACTGTAGAAAAGGCAATCCCTGGCATATTTAAAATTTGCGACAGTAAAAAAATTATTTTTTGAAAAATTTACTATAGAAAAGGCAATCCCTGGCTTATTTAAAATTTGCTACAGTAAAAAATTAATTTTTGAAAAATATACTATAGAAAAGGCAATCCCTGGCGTAATTAAAACTTGCGACAGTTAAAAATTAATTTGTGAAAAATTTACTATAGAAAAGGCAATCCCTGGCGTAATTAAAACTTGCGACAGTAAAAAAATAGTTTTTGAAAAATTTACCGTAGAAATGGCAATCCCTGGCATATTTAAAATTTGCGACAGTAAAAAATTATTTTTTGAAAAATTTACTATAGAAAGGCAATCCCTGGCGTATTTAAAATTTGCTACAGTAAAAAAATTAATTTTTGAAAAATTTACAATAGAAAAGGCAATCCCTGGCGTAATTAAAACTTGCGACAGTTAAAAATTAATTTGTGAAAAATTTACTATAGAAAGGCAATCCCTGGCGTAATTAAAACTTGCGACAGTTAAAAATTAGCTTTTAAATAATTTACTATAGAAAAGGCAATACCTGGCGTAATTAAAATTTGCTACAGTAAAAAATTAGTTTTTGAATAATTTACTATAGAAAAGGCAATCCCTGGCGTAATTAAAGTTTGCGACAGTAAAAAATTATTTTTTGAATAATTTACTATAGAAAAGGCAATCCCTTGGCGCAATTAAAATTTGCGACAGTAGAAAATTATTTTTTGAAAAATTTACTGTAGAAAAGGCAATCCCTGGCGTATTTAAAATTTGCGACAGTAGAAAATTATTTTTTGAAAAATTTACTGTAGAAAAGGCAATCCCTGGCGTATTAAAAATTTGCGACAGTAAAAAAATTATTTTTTGAAAAATTTACTATAGAAAAGCCAATCCCTGGCGTATTTAAAATTTTGTGAAAAATTTACTATAGAAAAGGCAATCCCTGGCGTAATTAAAACTTGCGACAGTTAAAAATTAGTTTTTGAATAATTTACTATAGAAAAGGCAATCCCTGGCGTAATTAAAACTTGCGACAGTAAAAAAATAGTTTTTGAAAAATTTACTATAGAAAAGGCAATCCCTGGCGTAATTAAAACTTCCGACAGTAAAAAAATAATTTTTGAAAAATTTATTGTAGAAAAGGCAATCCTTGGCGTATTTAAAACTTGCGACAGTAAAAAATTATTTTTTGAAAAATTTACTGTAGAAAAGGCAATCCCTGGCATATTTAAAATTTGCGACAGTTAAAAATTAGTTTTTAAATAATTTACTATAGAAAAGGCAATCCCTGGCGTAATTAAAATTTGCTACAGTAAAAAATTAGTTTTTGAATAATTTACTATAGAAAAGGCAATCCTTGGCGTAATTAAAGTTTGCGACAGTAGAAAATTATTTTTTGAAAAATTTACTGTAGAAAAGGCAATCCCTGGCGTATTTAAAATTTGCGACAGTAGAAAATTATTTTTTGAAAAATTTACTGTAGAAAAGGCAATCCCTGGCGTATTTAAAATTTGCGACAGTAAAAAATTATTTTTTGAAAAATTTACTATAGAAAAGCCAATCCCTGGCGTATTTAAAATTTGCTACAGTAAAAAATTAATTTGTGAAAAATTTACTATAGAAAAGGCAATCCCTGGCGTAATTAAAACTTGCGACAGTTAAAAATTATTTTTTGAATAATTTACTATAGAAAAGGAAATCCCTGGCGTAATTAAAACTTGCGACAGTAAAAAAATAGTTTTTGAAAAATGTACTATAGAAATGGCAATCCCTGGCGTAATTAAAACTTCCGACAGTAAAAAATTAATTTTTGAAAATTTACTGTAGAAAAGGCAATCCTTGGCGTATTTAAAATTTGCGACAGTAAAAAATTATTTTTTGAAAAATTTACTGTAGAAAAGGCAATCCCTGGCATATTTAAAATTTGCGAAAGTTAAAAATTAGTTTTTAAATAATTTACTATAGAAAAGGCAATCCCTGGCGTAATTAAAATTTGCTACAGTAAAAAATTAGTTTTTGAATTATGTACTATAGAAAAGGCAATCCTTGGCGTAATTAAAGTTTGCGACAGTAAAAAATTATTTTTGAATAATTTACTATAGAAAAGGCAATCCCTGGCGCAATTAAAATTTGCGACAGTTGAAAATTATTTTTTGAAAAATTTACTATAGAAAAGGCAATCCCTGGCGTAATTAAAACTTGCGACAGTAAAAAATTAATTTTTGAAAAATTTACTGTAGAAAAGGCAATCCCTGGCGTATTTAAAATTTGCGACAGTAAAAAATTATTTTTTGAAAAATTTACTGTAGAAAAGGCAATCCCTGGCATATTTAAAATTTGCGACAGTAAAAAATTAATTTTTGAAAAATTTACTAAAGAAAAGGCAATCCCTGGCGTATTTAAAATTTGCGACAGTATAAAATTATTTTTTGAAAAATTTACTATATAGAAGGCAATCCTTGGCGCAATTAAAATTTGCGACAGTATAAAATTATTTTTTGAAAAATTTACTATAGAAAAGACAATCCCTGGCGTAATTAAAATTTGCGACAGTAAAAAATTAGTTTTTGAAAAATTTACTATAGAAAAGGCAATCCCTGGCGTATTTAAAAATTGCGACAGTAAAAAATTATTTTTTGAAAAATTTACCGTAGAAAAGGCAATCCCTGGCATATTTAAAATTTGCGACAGTAAAAAATTAATTTTTGAAAAATTTACTATAGAAAAGGCAATCCCTGGCGTAATTAAAACTTGCGACAGTTAAAAATTAATTTGTGAAAATTTACTATAGAAAGGCAATCCCTGGCGTAATTAAAACTTGCGACAGTTAAAAATTAGTTTTTAAATAATTTACTATAGAAAAGTCAATCCCTGGCGTAATTAAAATTTGCTACAGTAAAAAATTAGTTTTTGAATAATTTACTATAGAAAAGGCAATCCCTGGCGTATTTAAAATTTGCGAGACTAAAAAATTATTTTTTGAAAAATTTACTATAGAAAAGGCAATCCCTGGCGTATTTAAAATTTGCTACAGTAAAAAATTAATTTGTGAAAAATTTACTATAGAAAAGGCAATCCCTGGCGTAATTAAAACTTGCGACAGTTAAAAATTAGTTTTTGAATAATTTACTATAGAAAAGGCAATCCCCGGCGTAATTAAAACTTGCGACAGTAAAAAAATATTTTTTGAAAAATTTACTTTAGAAAAGGGCAATCCCTGGCGTAATTAAAACTTGCGACAGTAAAAAATTAATTTTTGAAAAATTTACTGTAGAAAAGGCAATCCCTGGCGTATTTAAAATTTGCGACAGTAAAAAATTATTTTTTGAAAAATTTACTGTAGAAAAGGCAATCCCTGGCATATTTAAAATTTGCGACAGTAAAAAATTATTTTTTGAAAAATTTACTATAGAAAAGGCAATACCTGGCTTATTTAAAATTTGCTACAGTAAAAAATTAATTTTTGAAAAATATACTATAGAAAAGGCAATCCCTGGCGTAATTAAAACTTGCGACAGTTAAAAATTAATTTGTGAAAAATTTACTATAGAAAAGGCAATCCCTGGCGTAATTAAAACTTGCGACAGTAAAAAAATAGTTTTTGAAAAATTTACCGTAGAAATGGCAATCCCTGGCATATTTAAAATTTGCGACAGTAAAAAATTATTTTTTGAAAAATTTACTATAGAAAAGGCAATCCCTGGCGTATTTAAAATTTGCTACAGTAAAAAATTAATTTTTGAAAAATTTACAATAGAAAAGGCAATCCCTGGCGTAATTAAAACTTGCGACAGTTAAAAATTAATTTGTGAAAAATTTACTATAGAAAGGCAATCCCTGGCGTAATTAAAACTTGCGACAGTTAAAAATTAGCTTTTAAATAATTTACTATAGAAAAGGCAATACCTGGCGTAATTAAAATTTGCTACAGTAAAAAATTAGTTTTTGAATAATTTACTATAGAAAAGGCAATCCCTGGCGTAATTAAAGTTTGCGACAGTAAAAAATTATTTTTTGAATAATTTACTATAGAAAAGGCAATCCCTGGCGTATTTAAAATTTGCGAGAGTAAAAAATTATTTTTTGAAAAATTTACTATAGAAAAGGCAATCCCTGGCGTCTTTAAAATTTGCTACAGTAAAAAATTAATTTGTGAAAAATTTACTATAGAAAAGGCAATCCCTGGCGTAATTAAAACTTGCGACAGTTAAAAATTAGTTTTTGAATAATTTACTATAGAAAAGGCAATCCCTGGCGTAATTAAAACTTGCGACAGTAAAAAAATAGTTTTTGAAAAATTTACTTTAGAAAAGGGCAATCCCTGGCGTAATTAAAACTTGCGACAGTAAAAAATTAATTTTTGAAAAATTTACTGTAGAAAAGGCATTCCCTGGCGTATTTAAAATTTGCGACAGTAAAAAATTATTTTTTGAAAAATTTACTATAGAAAAGGCAATCCCTGGCGTAATTAAAACTTGCGACAGTTAAAAATTAGTTTTTGAATAATTTACTATAGAAAAGGCAATCCCTGGCGTAATTAAAACTTGCGACAGTAAAAAAATAGTTTTTGAAAAATTTACTTTAGAAAAGGGCAATCCCTGGCGTAATTAAAACTTGCGACAGTAAAAAATTAATTTTTGAAAAATTTACTGTAGAAAAGGCAATCCCTGGCGTAATTAAAACTTGCGACAGTAAAAAAATAGTTTTTGAAAAATTTACTATAGAAAAGGCAATCCCTGGCGTAATTAAAACTTCCGACAGTAAAAAATTAATTTTTGAAAAATTTACTGTAGAAAAGGCAAACCTTGGCGTATTTAAAACTTGCGACAGTAAAAAATTATTTTTTGAAAAATTTACTGTAGAAAAGGAAATCCCTGGCATATTTAAAATTTGCGACAGTTAAAAATTAGTTTTTAAATAATTTACTATAGAAAAGGCAATCCCTGGCGTAATTAAAATTTGCTACAGTAAAAAATTAGTTTTTGAATAATTTACTATAGAAAAGGCAATCCTTGGCGTAATTAAAGTTTGCGACAGTAAAAAATTATTTTTTGAATAATTTACTATAGAAAAGGCAATCCCTGGCGCAATTAAAATTTGCGACAGTAGAAAATTATTTTTTGAAAAATTTACTATAGAAAAGGCAATCCCTGGCGTAATTAAAACTTGCGACAGTAAGAAATTAATTTTTGAAAAATTTACTGTAGAAAAGGCAATCCCTGGCGTATTTAAAATTTGCGACAGTAAAAAATTATTTTTTGAAAAATTTACTGTAGAAAAGCAATCCCTGGCATATTTAAAATTTGCGACAGTAAAAAATTAATTTTTGAAAAATTTACTAAAGAAAAGGCAATCCCTGGCGTATTTAAAATTTGCGACAGTAGAAAATTATTTTTTGAAAAATTTACTATATAAAAGGCAATCCTTGGCGCAATTAAAATTTGCGACAGTATAAAATTATTTTTTGAAAAATTTACTATAGAAAAGACAATCCCTGGCGTAATTAAAATTTGCGACAGTAAAAAATTAGTTTTTGAAAAATTTACTATAGAAAAGGCAATCCCTGGCGTATTTAAAAATTGCGACAGTAAAAAATTATTTTTTGAAAAATTTACCGTAGAAAAGGCAATCCCTGGCATATTTAAAATTTGCGACAGTAAAAAATTAATTTTTAAAAAATTTACTATAGAAAAGGCAATCCCTGGCGTAATTAAAACTTGCGACAGTTAAAAATTAATTTGTGAAAATTTACTATAGAAAGGCAATCCCTGGCGTAATTAAAACTTGCGACAGTTAAAAATTAGTTTTTAAATAATTTACTATAGAAAAGTCAATCCCTGGCGTAATTAAAATTTGCTACAGTAAAAAATTAGTTTTTGAATAATTTACTATAGAAAAGGCAATCCCTGGCGTATTTAAAATTTGCGACAGTAAAAAATTATTTTTTGAAAAATTTACTATAGAAAAGGCAATCCCTGGCATATTTAAAATTTGCTACAGTAAAAAATTAATTTGTGAAAAATTTACTATAGAAAAGGCAATCCCTGGCGTAATTAAAACTTGCGACAGTTAAAAATTAGTTTTTGAATAATTTACTATAGAAAAGGCAATCCCTGGCGTAATTAAAACTTGCGACAGTAAAAAAATAGTTTTTGAAAAATTTACTATAGAAAAGGCAATCCCTGGCGTAATTAAAACTTGCGACAGTAAAAAATTAATTTTTGAAAAATTTACTGTAGAAAAGGCAATCCCTGGCGTATTTAAAATTTGCGACAGTAAAAAATTATTTTTTGAAAAATTTACTGTAGAAAAGGCAATCCCTGGCATATTTAAAATTTGCGACAGTAAAAAATTATTTTTTGAAAAATTTACTATAGAAAAGGCAATCCCTGGCTTATTTAAAATTTGCTACAGTAAAAAATTAATTTTTGAAAAATATACTATAGAAAAGGCAATCCCTGGCGTAATTAAAACTTGCGACAGTTAAAAATTAATTTGTGAAAAATTTACTATAGAAAAGGCAATCCCTGGCGTAATTAAAACTTGCGACAGTAAAAAAATAGTTTTTGAAAAATTTACCGTAGAAAAGGCAATCCCTGGCATATTTAAAATTTGCGACAGTAAAAAATTATTTTTTGAAAAATTTACTATAGAAAAGGCAATCCCTGGCGTATTTAAAATTTGCTACAGTAAAAAATTAATTTTTGAAAAATTTACAATAGAAAAGGCAATCCCTGGCGTAATTAAAACTTGCGACAGTTAAAAATTAATTTGTGAAAAATTTACTATAGAAAGGCAATCCCTGGCGTAATTAAAACTTGCGACAGTTAAAAATTAGTTTTTAAATAATTTACTATAGAAAAGGCAATACCTGGCGTAATTAAAATTTGCTACAGTAAAAAATTAGTTTTTGAATAATTTACTATAGAAAAGGCAATCCCTGGCGTAATTAAAGTTTGCGACAGTAAAAAATTATTTTTTGAATAATTTACTATAGAAAAGGCAATCCCTGGCGCAATTAAAATTTGCGACAGTAGAAAATTATTTTTTGAAAAATTTACTGTAGAAAAGGCAATCCCTGGCGTATTTAAAATTTGCGACAGTAGAAAATTATTTTTTGAAAAATTTACTGTAGAAAAGGCAATCCCTGGCGTATTAAAAATTTGCGACAGTAAAAAATTATTTTTTGAAAAATTTACTATAGAAAAGCCAATCCCTGGCGTATTTAAAATTTGCTACAGTAAAAAATTAATTTGTGAAAAATTTACTATAGAAAAGGCAATCCCTGGCGTAATTAAAACTTGCCACAGTTAAAAATTAGTTTTTGAATAATTTACTATAGAAAAGGCAATCCCTGGCGTAATTAAAACTTGCGACAGTAAAAAAATAGTTTTTGAAAAATTTACTATAGAAAAGGCAATCCCTGGCGTAATTAAAACTTCCGACAGTAAAAAATTAATTTTTGAAAAATTTACTGTAGAAAAGGCAATACTTGGCGTATTTAAAATTTGCGACAGTAAAAAATTATTTTTTGAAAAATTTACTGTAGAAAAGGCAATCCCTGGCATATTTAAAATTTGCGACAGTTAAAAATTAGTTTTTAAATAATTTACTATAGAAAAGGCAATCCCTGGCGTATTTAAAATTTGCTACAGTAAAAAATTAGTTTTTGAATAATTTACTATAGAAAAGGCAATCCTTGGCGTAATTAAAGTTTGCGACAGTAAAAAATTATTTTTTGAATAATTTACTATAGAAAAGGCAATCCCTGGCGCAATTAAAATTTGCGACAGTAGAAAATTATTTTTTGAAAAATTTACTATAGAAAAGGCAATCCCTGGCGTAATTAAAACTTGCGACAGTAAAAAATTAATTTTTGAAAAATTTACTGTAGAAAAGGTAATCCCTGGCGTATTTAAAATTTGCGACAGTAAAAAATTATTTTTTGAAAAATTTACTGTAGAAAAGGCAATCCCTGGCATATTTAAAATTTGCGACAGTAAAAAATTAATTTTTGAAAAATTTACTAAAGAAAAGGCAATCCCTGGCGTATTTAAAATTTGCGACAGTAGAAAATTATTTTTTGAAAAATTTACTATATAAAAGGCAATCCTTGGCGCAATTAAAATTTGCGACAGTATATAATTATTTTTTGAAAAATTTACTATAGAAAAGACAATCCCTGGCGTAATTAAAATTTGCGACAGTAAAAAATTAGTTTTTGAAAAATTTACTATAGAAAAGGCAATCCCTGGCGTATTTAAAAATTGCGACAGTAAAAAATTATTTTTTGAAAAATTTACCGTAGAAAAGGCAATCCCTGGCATATTTAAAATTTGCGACAGTAAAAAATTAATTTTTAAAAAATTTACTATAGAAAAGGCAATCCCTGGCGTAATTAAAACTTGCGACAGTTAAAAATTAATTTGTGAAAATTTACTATAGAAAGGCAATCCCTGGCGTAATTAAAACTTGCGACAGTTAAAAATTAGTTTTTAAATAATTTACTATAGAAAAGTCAATCCCTGGCGTAATTAAAATTTGCTACAGTAAAAAATTAGTTTTTGAATAATTTACTATAGAAAAGGCAATCCCTGGCGTATTTAAAATTTGCGACAGTAAAAAATTATTTTTTGAAAAATTTACTATAGAAAAGGCAATCCCTGGCATATTTAAAATTTGCTACAGTAAAAAATTCATTTGTGAAAAATTTACTATAGAAAAGGCAATCCCTGGCGTAATTAAAACTTGCGACAGTTAAAAATTAGTTTTTGAATAATTTACTATAGAAAAGGCAATCCCTGGCGTAATTAAAACTTGCGACAGTAAAAAAATAGTTTTTGAAAAATTTACTATAGAAAAGGCAATCCCTGGCGTAATTAAAACTTGCGACAGTAAAAAATTAATTTTTGAAAAATTTACTGTAGAAAAGGCAATCCCTGGCGTATTTAAAATTTGCGACAGTAAAAAATTATTTTTTGAAAAATTTACTGTAGAAAAGGCAATCCCTGGCATATTTAAAATTTGCGACAGTAAAAAATTATTTTTTGAAAAATTTACTATAGAAAAGGCAATCCCTGGCTTATTTAAAATTTGCTACAGTAAAAAATTAATTTTTGAAAAATTTACTATAGAAAAGGCAATCCCTGGCGTAATTAAAACTTGCGACAGTTAAAAATTAATTTGTGAAAAATTTACTATAGAAAAGGCAATCCCTGGCGTAATTAAAATTTGCGACAGTAAAAAATTAGTTTTTGAAAAATTTACTATAGAAAAGGCAATCCCTGGCGTATTTAAAAATTGCGACAGTAAAAAATTATTTTTTGAAAAATTTACCGTAGAAAAGGCAATCCCTGGCATATTTAAAATTTGCGACAGTAAAAAATTAATTTTTAAAAAATTTACTATAGAAAAGGCAATCCCTGGCGTAATTAAAACTTGCGACAGTTAAAAATTAATTTGTGAAAATTTACTATAGAAAGGCAATCCCTTACGTAATTAAAACTTGCGACAGTTAAAAATTAGTTTTTAAATAATTTACTATAGAAAAGTCAATCCCTGGCGTAATTAAAATTTGCTACAGTAAAAAATTAGTTTTTGAATAATTTACTATAGATAAGGCAATCCCTGGCGTATTTAAAATTTGCGACAGTAAAAAATTATTTTTTGAAAAATTTACTATAGAAAAGGCAATCCCTGGCATATTTAAAATTTGCTACAGTAAAAAATTAATTTGTGAAAAATTTACCATAGAAAAGGCAATCCCTGGCGTAATTAAAACTTGCGACAGTTAAAAATTAGTTTTTGAATAATTTACTATAGAAAAGGCAATCCCTGGCGTAATTAAAACTTGCGAAAGTAAAAAAATAGTTTTTGAAAAATTTACTATAGAAAAGGCAATCCCTGGCGTAATTAAAACTTGCGACAGTAAAAAATTAATTTTTGAAAAATTTACTGTAGAAAAGGCAATCCCTGGCGTATTTAAAATTTGCGACAGTAAAAAATTATTTTTTGAAAAATTTACTGTAGAAAAGGCAATCCCTGGCATATTTAAAATTTGCGACAGTAAAAAATTATTTTTTGAAAAATTTACTATAGAAAAGGCAATCCCTGGCTTATTTAAAATTTGCTACAGTAAAAAATTAATTTTTGAAAAATATACTATAGAAAAGGCAATCCCTGGCGTATTTAAAATTTGCGACAGTAAAAAATTATTTTTTGAAAAATTTACTGTAGAAAAGGCAATCCCTGGCATATTTAAAATTTGCGACAGTAAAAAATTATTTTTTGAAAAATTTACTATAGAAAAGGCAATCCCTGGCTTATTTAAAATTTGCTACAGTAAAAAATTAATTTTTGAAAAATTTACTATAGAAAAGGCAATCCCTGGCGTAATTAAAACTTCCGACAGTTAAAAATTAATTTGTGAAAAATTTACTATAGAAAAGGCAATCCCTGGCGTAATTAAAATTTGCGACAGTAAAAAATTAGTTTTTGAAAAATTTACTATAGAAAAGGCAATCCCTGGCGTATTTAAAAATTGCGACAGTAAAAAATTATTTTTTGAAAAATTTACCGTAGAAAAGGCAATCCCTGGCATATTTAAAATTTGCGACAGTAAAAAATTAATTTTTAAAAAATTTACTATAGAAAAGGCAATCCCTGGCGTAATTAAAACTTGCGACAGTTAAAAATTAATTTGTGAAAATTTACTATAGAAAGGCAATCCCAGGCGTAATTAAAACTTGCGACAGTTAAAAATTAGTTTTTAAATAATTTACTATAGAAAAGTCAATCCCTGGCGTAATTAAAAGTTGCTACAGTAAAAAATTAGTTTTTGAATAATTTACTATAGAAAAGGCAATCCCTGGCGTATTTAAAATTTGCGACAGTAAAAAATTATTTTTTGAAAAATTTACTATAGAAAAGGCAATCCCTGGCATATTTAAAATTTGCTACAGTAAAAAATTAATTTGTGAAAAATTTACTATAGAAAAGGCAATCCCTGGCGTAATTAAAACTTGCGACAGTTAAAAATTAGTTTTTGAATAATTTACTATAGAAAAGGCAATCGCTGGCGTAATTAAAACTTGCGACAGTAAAAAAATAGTTTTTGAAAAATTTACTATAGAAAAGGCAATCCCTGGCGTAATTAAAACTTGCGACAGTAAAAAATTAATTTTTGAAAAATTTACTGTAGAAAAGGCAATCCCTGGCGTATTTAAAATTTGCGACAGTAAAAAATTATTTTTTGAAAAATTTACTGTAGAAAAGGCAATCCCTGGCATATTTAAAATTTGCGACACTAAAAAATTATTTTTTGAAAAATTTACTATAGAAAAGGCAATCCCTGGCTTATTTAAAATTTGCTACAGTAAAAAATTAATTTTTGAAAAATTTACTATAGAAAAGGCAATCCCTGGCGTAATTAAAACTTGCGACAGTTAAAAATTAATTTGTGAAAAATTTACTATAGAAAAGGCTATCCCTGGCGTAATTAAAACTTGCGACAATTAAAAATTAGGTTTTGAATAATTTACTATAGAAAAGGCAATCCCTGGCGTAATTAAAATTTGCTACAGTAAAAAATTAGTTTTTGAATAATTTACTATAGAAAAGGCAATCCCTGGCGTAATTAAAATTTGCGACAGTAAAAAATTATTTTTTGAATAATTTACTATAGAAAAGGCAATCCCTGGCGCAATTAAAATTTGCGACAGTAGAAAATTATTTTTTGAAAAATTTACTGTAGAAAAGGCAATCCCTGGCGTATTTAAAATTTGCGACAGTAGAAAATTATTTTTTGAAAAATTTACTGTAGAAAAGGCAATCCCTGGCGTATTTAAAATTTGCGACAGTAAAAAATTATTTTTTGAAAAATGTACTATAGAAAAGGCAATCCCTGGCGTATTTACAATTTGCTACAGTAAAAAATTAATTCGTGAAAAATTTACTATAGAAAAGGCAATCCCTGGCGCAGTTAAAACTTGCGACAGTAAAAAATTATTTTTTGAAAAATTTACTATAGAAAAGGCAATCCCTGGCGTAATTAAAATTTGTGACAGTAAAAAATTAGTTTTTGAAAAATTTACTGTAGAAAAGGCAATTCCTGGCGCAGTTAAAACTTGCGACAGTAAAAAATTATTTTTTGAAAAATTTACTATAGAAAAGGCAATCCCTGGCGCAATTAAAACTTGCGACAGTAAAAAATTATTTATTGAAAAATTTACTATAGAAAAGGCAATCCCTGGCGCAATTAAAATTTGCGACAGTAGAAAATTATTTTTTGAAAAATTTACTGTAGAAAAGGCAATCCCTGGCTTATTTAAAATTTGCGACAGTAAAAAATTATTTTTTGAAAAATTTACTATAGAAAAGGCAATCCCTGGCGTATTTAAAATTTGCTACTGTAAAAAATAATTTTTTGAAAAATTTACTGTAGAAAAGGCAATACCTGTCGTATTTAAAATTTGCGACAGTAAAAAATTATTTTTTGAAAAATTTACTATATAAAAGGCAATCCCTGGCGTATTTAAAATTTGCGACAGTAAAAAATTATTTTTTGAATAATTTACTATAGAAAAGGCAATCCCTGGCGTAATTAAAACTTGCGACAGTAAAAAATTAATTTTTGAAAAATTTACTGTAGAAAAGGCAATCCCTGGCGTATTTAAAATTTGCGACAGTAAAAAATTATTTTTTGAAAAATTTACTGTAGAAAAGGCAATCCCTGGCATATTTAAAATTTGCGACAGTAAAAAAATATTTTTTGAAAAATTTACTATAGAAAAGGCAATATGCAATCCCTGGCGTATTTAAAATTTGCTACAGTAAAAAATTAATTTTTGAAAAATTTACTATAGAAAAGGCAATCCCTGGCGTAATTAAAACTTGCGACAGTTAAAAATTAATTTGTGAAAAATTTACTATAGAAAAGGCAATCCCTGGCGTAATTAAAACTTGCGACAGTTAAAAATTAGTTTTTGAATAATTTACTATAGAAAAGGCAATCCCAGGCGTAATTAAAATTTGCTACAGTAAAAAATTAGTTTTTGAATAATTTACTATAGAAAAGGCAATCCCTGGCGCAATTAAAATTTGCGACAGTAGAAAATTAGTTTTTGAAAAATTTACTGTAGAAAAGGCAATCCCTGGCGTATTTAAAATTTGCGACAGTAGAAAATTATTTTTTGAAAAATTTACTGTAGAAAAGGCAATCCCTGGCGTATTTAAAATTTGCGACAGTTAAAAATTAATTTGTGAAAAATTTACTATAGAAAGGCAATCCCTGGCGTAATTAAAACTTGCGACAGTTAAAAATTAGTTTTTAAATAATTTACTATAGAAAAGGCAATACCTGGCGTAATTAAAATTTGCTACAGTAAAAAATTAGTTTTTGAATAATTTACTATAGAAAAGGCAATCCCTGGCGTAATTAAAGTTTGCGACAGTAAAAAATTATTTTTTGAAAAATTTACTGTAGAAAAGGCAATCCCTGGCATATTTAAAATTTGCGACAGTAGAAAATTATTTTTTGAAAAATTTACTATAGAAAAGGCAATATGCAATCCCTGGCGTATTTAAAATTTGCTACAGTAAAAAATTAATTTTTGAAAAATTTACTATAGAAAAGGCAATCCCTGGCGTAATTAAAACTTGCGACAGTTAAAAATTAATTTGTGAAAAATTTACTATAGAAAAGGCAATCCCTGGCGTAATTAAAACTTGCGACAGTTAAAAATTAGTTTTTGAATAATTTACTATAGAAAAGGCAATCCCTGGCGTAATTAAAACTTGCGACAGTAAAAAAATAGTTTTTGAAAAATTTACCGTAGAAAAGGCAATCCCTGGCATATTTAAAATTTGCGACAGTAAAAAATTATTTTTTGAAAAATTTACTATAGAAAAGGCAATCCCTGGCGTATTTAAAATTTGCTACAGTAAAAAATTAATTTTTGAAAAATTTACAATAGAAAAGGCAATCCCTGGCGTAATTAAAACTTGCGACAGTTAAAAATTAATTTGTGAAAAATTTACTATAGAAAGGCAATCCCTGGCGTAATTAAAACTTGCGACAGTTAAAAATTAGTTTTTAAATAATTTACTATAGAAAAGGCAATACCTGGCGTAATTAAAATTTGCTACAGTAAAAAATTAGTTTTTGAATAATTTACTATAGAAAAGGCAATCCCTGGCGTAATTAAAGTTTGCGACAGTAAAAAATTATTTTTTGAATAATTTACTATAGAAAAGGCAATCCCTGGCGCAATTAAAATTTGCGACAGTAGAAAATTATTTTTTGAAAAATTTACTGTAGAAAAGGCAATCCCTGGCGTATTTAAAATTTGCGACAGTAGAAAATTATTTTTTGAAAAATTTACTGTAGAAAAGGCAATCCCTGGCGTATTAAAAATTTGCGACAGTAAAAAATTATTTTTTGAAAAATTTACTATAGAAAAGCCAATCCCTGGCGTATTTAAAATTTGCTACAGTAAAAAATTAATTTGTGAAAAATTTACTATAGAAAAGGCAATCCCTGGCGTAATTAAAACTTGCGACAGTTAAAAATTAGTTTTTGAATAATTTACTATAGAAAAGGCAATCCCTGGCGTAATTAAAACTTGCGACAGTAAAAAAATAGTTTTTGAAAAATTTACTATAGAAAAGGCAATCCCTGGCGTAATTAAAACTTCCGACAGTAAAAAATTAATTTTTGAAAAATTTACTGTAGAAAAGGCAATCCTTGGCGTATTTAAAATTTGCGACAGTAAAAAATTATTTTTTGAAAAATTTACTGTAGAAAAGGCAATCCCTGGCATATTTAAAATTTGCGACAGTTAAAAATTAGTTTTTAAATAATTTACTATAGAAAAGGCAATCCCTGGCGTAATTAAAATTTGCTACAGTAAAAAATTAGTTTTTGAATAATTTACTATAGAAAAGGCAATCCTTGGCGTAATTAAAGTTTGCGACAGTAAAAAATTATTTTTTGAATAATTTACTATAGAAAAGGCAATCCCTGGCGCAATTAAAATTTGCGATAGTAGAAAATTATTTTTTGAAAAATTTACTATAGAAAAGGCAATCCCTGGCGTAATTAAAACTTGCGACAGTAAAAAATTAATTTTTGAAAAATTTACTGTAGAAAAGGCAATCCCTGGCGTATTTAAAATTTGCGACAGTAAAAAATTATTTTTTGAAAAATTTACTGTAGAAAAGGCAATCCCTGGCATATTTAAAATTTGCGACAGTAAAAAATTAATTTTTGAAAAATTTACTAAAGAAAAGGCAATCCCTGGCGTATTTAAAATTTGCGACAGTAGAAAATTATTTTTTGAAAAATTTACTATATAAAAGGCAATCCTTGGCGCAATTAAAATTTGCGACAGTATAAAATTATTTTTTGAAAAATTTACTATAGAAAAGACAATCCCTGGCGTAATTAAAATTTGCGACAGTAAAAAATTAGTTTTTGAAAAATTTACTATATAAAAGGCAATCCCTGGCGTATTTAAAAATTGCGACAGTAAAAAATTATTTTTTGAAAAATTTACCGTAGAAAAGGCAATCCCTGGCATATTTAAAATTTGCGACAGTAAAAAATTAATTTTTAAAAAATTTACTATAGAAAAGGCAATCCCTGGCGTAATTAAAACTTGCGACAGTTAAAAATTAATTTGTGAAAATTTACTATAGAAAGGCAATCCCTGGCGTAATTAAAACTTGCGACAGTTAAAAATTAGTTTTTAAATAATTTACTATAGAAAAGTCAATCCCTGGCGTAATTAAAAGTTGCTACAGTAAAAAATTAGTTTTTGAATAATTTACTATAGAAAAGGCAATCCCTGGCGTATTTAAAATTTGCGACAGTAAAAAATTATTTTTTGAAAAATTTACTATAGAAAAGGCAATCCCTGGCATATTTAAAATTTGCTACAGTAAAAAATTAATTTGTGAAAAATTTACTATAGAAAAGGCAATCCCTGGCGTAATTAAAACTTGCGACAGTTAAAAATTAGTTTTTGAATAATTTACTATAGAAAAGGCAATCCCTGGCGTAATTAAAACTTGCGACAGTAAAAAAATAGTTTTTGAAAAATTTACTATAGAAAAGGCAATCCCTGGCGTAATTAAAACTTGCGACAGTAAAAAATTAATTTTTGAAAAATTTACTGTAGAAAAGGCAATCCCTGGCGTATTTAAAATTTGCGACAGTAAAAAATTATTTTTTGAAAAATTTACTGTAGAAAAGGCAATCCCTGGCATATTTAAAATTTGCGACAGTAAAAAATTATTTTTGAAAAATTTACTATAGAAAAGGCAATACCTGGCTTATTTAAAATTTGCTACAGTAAAAAATTAATTTTTGAAAAATTTACTATAGAAAAGGCAATCCCTGGCGTAATTAAATCTTGCGACAGTTAAAAATTAATTTGTGAAAAATTTACTATAGAAAAGGCAATCCCTGGCGTAATTAAAACTTGCGACAGTTAAAAATTAGGTTTTGATAATTTACTATAGAAAAGGCAATCCCTGGCGTAATTAAAATTTGCTACAGTAAAAAATTAGTTTTTGAATAATTTACTATAGAAAAGGCAATCCCTGGCGTAATTAAAATTTGCGACAGTAAAAAATTATTTTTTGAATAATTTACTATAGAAAAGGCAATCCCTGGCGCAATTAAAATTTGCGACAGTAGAAAATTATTTTTTGAAAAATTTACTGTAGAAATGGCAATCCCTGGCGTATTTAAAATTTGCGACAGTAGAAAATTATTTTTTGAAAAATTTACTGTAGAAAAGGCAATCCCTGGCGTATTTAAAATTTGCGACAGTAAAAAATTATTTTTTGAAAAATGTACTATAGAAAAGGCAATCCCTGGCGTATTTACAATTTGCTACAGTAAAAAATTAATTTGTGAAAAATTTACTATAGAAAAGGCAATCCC
>CAWVNZ010000700.1:0-54356 GCA_963930735.1 Dioctria linearis
ATCCAATTCAGAGCCCTTTTTGGCCAACTCATCAGCCATATTGTTGCCTGAGATATCCTTACGACCAGGTACCCAGCATAGGGTCAGCCTGTGGCTTGTAGCCAATGCCTCAAGGCTAGCCTTGCATAACTGCACCAATTTTTAATTTACCAGCACAGCGTCCAGTGCCTTGATGGCTGCCTGGCTATCAGTATATATCCATATGTGCCGTAAGGGCGCTCTGCACATAGATACTAATGTTGCCGCCTGATAAATCACTGAGTTCTGCCTGAAAAACACTGCATTTGTCAGCCAGTCTATAAAACTCATGCCACTGTAGACCTCTGGAGTACTCTCCAGCCCATGTGCCCGCACTTGTCTTGGAACCTTCCGTAAAAATAGAGAGATCGGATGCTACGACCGACTCTTTCCCAATCCCGGCACTCCTTGTGGGCATGACTGCATTGATACCCCCACCAAAAGTCAGGATTGGTACTTGGTAGTCTGTTTCTTCCCTAGAATAACTACAGTCTATCTTCTGAAGTATATTGGAGTGCCCAAAATCCCTCTCCATCCACCAACCCCCTGCCTTCAACCTGACAGCAGTAATAGCCGCCACACCTCGGCAATAGAAGTCCAGCGGTAGAAAGTCACCTCCAGTGCTGCCATGGGCGTGGTGCGCAGACACCCAGTTATTCCCATACAAGCAGCCCTCTGGATTTTTGACAGCACCTCCAGGTTTCTTTCCTCATCAGTGCCGTACAACAGACCGTGGAGAGGATCGGCCGAACTATGGCTGTGTACATCCACCGTACCCCAATTTCTACCAAATATTCTCTTGCACGTGTAGAAGACCACACTGGCCTTCTTCACGCGTTCTTCTAGTTTAAACTTCCAGCTTAGCTTGGAATTGAGTATGATTCCCAAATACTTTGCTTCACTGGAGAGAGTAAGATCCTCTCGACTCAGCATTGGAAGTCTGAAACTGTGTATCCGCCTCCTTCTTGTAAAAAGGACCAGCTTCGTCTTCGAGGGGTTTACCCTCAATCCACTATAATTGGTGGAGTTATCCAGCTTAAGCAGAGCAAACTCGAGCCTTTCACTAATAGTAGAGAGAGATTTTCCATTTACCACGCATATGTCATCCGCGTAGGCAACCGAAGAGGATTTCATCTAATTTGAAGAGGATTTCATCCATTACCAGTAGCCACTGGAGTGGTGATAGGCTCCCCCCCCCCTCCTGCGGTGTTCCACTATAGAACGCTCTTCTCACAATAGCGTCATCTAAGCAGGAGCTAATTTTTCTACTGAGGAGCATTGAGTTGATAAAGTCACATAGACCCTTATCAACTCCCACCCTTCTCAGTCCATTATACATATATAATCTCCGTCTTCACGTTATTGAAAGCCCCCTCAATATCCAGGAAAGCGCATAGAGTATATTCCTCATTGTTCAGCCCTGAACAAACATTTTTGAGCCAGCCGTAAAGTTTTAAAATAATTAAGAGTTTATTAGAGTTTTTAATAATTTATTAATTGCTGCTCGGCATATGAGGTCAATTCTGACTGCGCGCATTTTTTCCAAGTGCATTGACTCATGACACAAAACAACATTCGTAATTTCGTCACTAGTAAACCAAGTCAACAATTTTTCGGACGAAAAAATTTTACGTTTCTCATGAGGCAATGCACTCTGAAGAAATTCGATTGCTGACAGCATATATGTATATATATATAGCAATCAAATTAATTAAATTGTTCAGAGTAAGAAAATACTTTCAAGTGTTTAATTTTACTGAAACTCTTCCACAATCCAGTAAGCAGATCGGTAATAATTGCTAATCCGGAATTAACACACCGTTAATTCCAGCATTTTATATTACAGATCTGTACATGGTCCTTCGAGCCGTAGTCACAAATGGCCAATTATAAATTCAATATACTGCTCAAAGAATCAGCACACTGCTGATTACAAAGATTGTTGCAGCTAACTCATCCATCACAGTGATCATAGATTCAACACATCGTTGCTTCTATAAGAGCTGCATATATAGCGCCCACATAGCTGCGAATTCGCTCTTCATACCAATTAATTTAAAATAAATAAGACCTATTGCATTTCAACAGCAGATCAATGGCCACCAATGCCGAGGAAATAATCCTCGCTTAAAAGGAATTGGCAGAGGAAATCTCGCGGCAACTTGAAAAAGGATGGACCAGAGAGAAGAGCTCGACAATATATTGCAAACACGCTTGCAGACATATAAATGCTCTGGGCTCAATTTAAGCAATCTCATAATCGCCTTCAAGACTCAATCACGGACGATCATCCATACGTTACTCAAAGCCTGTATGAAAAGACTCACACCCTTTACCAAAATTCGATCGAGACCACTTCAAATCTGCAAACCGAGACTTCTGCTGGCAAGACCCAGGCAAGCGGCAGGAAAGGCATTTTAGATGGTAACAGACCATCAAAACTCACAGCAAAAAACCTGCGGAACAAAATCAAGGTCAGTTTCCGCAACAACCTGCAATACAGCAACAAGCCGAGTTTTCAGAATAGCCTGCATTGCAAAATCAAGGTCAGTTTCCGCAACAACCTGCAATGCAAAACCAATGGCAGTTTCCACAACAGCCTCCGACAAAGTATTAATTGCCGCTACCACAGCAACCCGCATTATGACACAAACAGGTCAATAGCCTTCCAAAGCTCCCAGCAATAAAAATTCCCAAATTTGCAGGAGATTACAAAGATTGGAATTCGTTCATAGACATATTCTCGAACGTTATACACAACAACACCTGCTTGTCGAGGGTTGAAAAAATGCAGTGCCTTCTTTGTCATTTGTAAGGCGACGCAAAAAGAGTTATTGGTCATCTACAGCTTAACAATAATAACTATAACACAGAAATGCACTTAATTAATGCCAGATTCAACAATAACCGGAAAATCATAACAACATGCGTCAACACAATAATGGATGCAAAGAAAACTGAACACAGATGCCAAGAAGACATCATTATGTTGTATGATTTGATACGGGAATGCCTAGAGGCACTGAAGAAGTTAAATTGTAACACTGATGAATGGGAGCCTATAATGGTATGCATTGCAATGAGGAAACTGGATACTGAATCACTTCGCCTTTTTGAAGAGAGTCTAGCAACACCCAGAGAGATGCCATCAATTCAAGAATTCTTAAATTTTCTGGAGAAACGTCATCAAGTTCTAGACTCTATAAAGGGCTCTAGATTTCAGAAAGCTGAACCAGTCTACAAAAGCACCAAAAGGAACTTCCATCCTGCTTTAAGGGACTACTGTGCAAGCTGCCCAAAATTTCATAAGCTACTATATATCAATGCGCAGACTTCAAGAGAATGAATGTGCATGACCGGAATCAGCAGGTCGCACAGAAGGGTCTTTGCTCAAATTGCCTCGTTCACAGCAAGACAGAAAAATGCAAATCAAATAAGACCTGCATTTATTGTAAAAGGAGGCATCACAGTTTTCTTCATCAACAATTCGGAAGTCATCATAAACTCAATGTATCAACAAATACATATAATGACACCAAACAGCACCATAAAGATGATGTTACCGTCTGTCATGCAAATAGCAAAAAAAAACATCATGTATTTCTGCCGACTACATAGGTAAGCATAAAAAACATATACGGAGAAACAGAGCAGCTCAGAGCCTTAATTGATCCTGGCTCACATGTAAATCTGATCACTGAAGAATCCGTCCAAATGTTAAAGCCTCATAAAGAGCGGATCAGAGCTACCATAGTTGGAGTAAGTAAAGCGCAAACAGCAAAATCTAAGAGCAAGGTAACAATCAAACTGAGACTCAAACAGCAAGGCAGATATCTCTCCATAGAAGCATTGGTTTTACAGAAGCTCAACTCTTATCTTCCCGAAAGGCCACGAAATGGAATAGATATGAACAAATACAGCAATATAGTCTTGGCTGATCCCAACTTTGATACACCCGGTCCAATCGATCTGCTACTCGGTGCCGGAGTATATGCAAACATAATCTCAAAAGGAATAAAAGAGGTACACCGGCAGCGCAAAATTCTAAATTAGGCTGGATACTATTTGGAACAACTCCAAATGGCCAGCAAACAACAGCCAGAGTAACAAGTTTCCTCTCACTTGCGGAGATTGACCAAAAATTAGAGGAATTCTGGGACATAAAGCCGCTAGCTGATAATAATCACGATGACGCATGCGAGGAAAAATTTCAAGTCACTCACAAAAGAGACAATAAAGGAAGATAGATTGTACGCCTGCCTTTAAGGGTCCAGCAGAACCACTGGGCAATTCCAAAGCTGTGGCATTAGCTCGCCTGTTACAGGTGGAGCAAAGATTGAAGACTGAGTACCTAGCATTAGGTCACATAAGTCCTGCGAAGTTCGATAAAACAACCGAAGTGAATGTTTAATATCTGCCGGATCATGCAGTGTACAAAAAAGCCAGCACCACCACAAAATTGTGAGTGGTGTTTGATGCTTCAAGCAAATCACGATTTGGTCTAAGTCTGAAGGACATACTTCATACTGGACCCAAAATATAGCAAAATTTGAGTGACACACTTCTACGTTGGAGAAAGCACCGATATGTATACACTGCAGAGATTGAAAAAATGTTCAGGCAGGTGATTGTTGCAAAAGAAGACAGAAAATACCAAAGAATACTGTGGCGGACCGCGACCGAATGGGTCTGTACAAGAATTCACGCTTAATACCCTAACATACGGTACTGGTCCTGCTACCTAACTATCAGTAAGAGTAACTAAAACAATTAGCTAATGACGAAGGAGATGGCTTTCCCATTGGGAAGAAAGAATTGTCATCTGATTTCTAAAATTACAGGAACAGATACTACTACCGAAGCACTAGAATTGCAAGGGTTCAATTTGAGAAAGTGGACCTCAAATCACAAAGACCAGTTAAAAAATATTCCGATGGAAGCCAGAGAAAAAGGAATGCTTGAAATAGAAGAGCATGATACAATCAAGGCATTAGGGATCAACTGGAATCCGACAAAGGACGAATTTCAATTCAAACTGAAGCCTGAGAAAACGGCACCAAGCTTGACAAAGCGTGTGCTGCTATCTAGAATTGCCTCTATTTTTGATCCCCTAGGGCTCCTGGCTCCAGTTGAAGGTAATTATGCAGTCAGTTTGGAAAAGTAACATAGACTGGGATGAATAGGCTACGCCTGAAATAATCCAAGCCTGGGAAGAACTTGAAACAGAGTTACACAATCTACAAGAAATAAAAATCCCTAGATGCAAGGATGTAAAGGACTCACATTTTGACTCAACTTATCGCTCAACTCAAGCAGTGAGTCCGCTCAATCACTGAGTCCGCTAAACAGTTGAGCGGTGGTTCATCGCTCGAAATTTGAGCGGACTCAATCGTGAGCGGACTCAGTCTTGAGCGGACTCATTGCTTGAATGGACTTGAGTGGACTCAAGTCTTGAGCGGATTCACTGCCTGAGCGGACTCATCATTTGAGTTGAGCGGACTCAAATCATTTTTTAGATAAGGAAGGAAGGAGGAAGAAGAAATGTTGGCTAAGAAAATTAGCAAAAGCTTAATTAATAAAATATAATATAATTAATGACTTTTTTATAAGATTTTTTTATTTTATTGAAATTTCAGTTTCAATTTTAATTAAGTCAGATTTTCTTTATATTATTTAAAATATGATTTGAGTCCGCTCGACTCAAATGATGAGTCCGCTCGGGCAGTGAGTCCGCTCAAGACTTGAGTCCGCTCAAGTTCATTCAAGCAATGAGTCCGCTCTAGACTGAGTCCGCTCACGATTGAGTCTGCTCAACCAGTGAGTTCGCTCAAATTTCGAGCCATGAACCACCGCTCAACTGTTGAGCGGACTCAAATCCTGAGTTGAGCGACGAGTTGATATGATAAATGAGTCTGCTCATTTATAACCATGCCTAGATGTATTCGTTATCGCAAGAAGCAAGAAATTCAGTTACATGGATTCTTTGACGCTTCAGAGAAGGTATATGCCGCAGTCATATACTCACGCTGCTCGGCAGATCTTTCGGGCACATACGTACCACGCTTTTAACCTCCAAAACCAAGGTCACTCCTCTAAGACGGAAGATCACAATTCCACGTCTCGAGTTATGTGGGGCATTACTACTAGCGCAATTGCTGAAATCTACAATCGCAATTTTAGAATTAGAATCACCCGCAGCGCACACATGGTGTGATTCTGAAATTGTGTTGGCCTGGTAATCAAAAAATCCAAATACTTTGCATAACTTCATACCAAACAGAATATCCGAAATACAGGAAACATTTCCAACAAGCATCTGTAGGCATGTGTCATCCACAGAAAACCCTGCCGACATTGCGTCTAGAGGAACCTTGCCTAGCAAGCTAGTTTCACACAACACATGGTGGAGAGGCCCGCTTTGGCTAAGCCAGCATCCTGACGCTTGGGCAGTGCAAAAGCTCAAAATTAGCACAGACGTTGACACAAAAGCAATGGCTGCACGAGCACTTAACGCAACGCTGTTATCAATGAACTTTTTCACCTGTTCTACACTCACTCGCCAAGTACGAGTGATAGCTTACTGCCAGCGTTTTATCGCCAATTGCAAAATTTCCAAAGATGAAAGGCAATTCTGCGATGACCCAACAAAAGAAGAATTGGAATGCTAAAGGGAGCGCATTATCAAAATCACTCAAGAAGAGGCATACTCCGATGAAATAGACAGACTGCGCAAAAACAGGCCGCTAGCAAATTCCAGCAAAATACTTTCGCTACGCCCGTTTTTGGATAATAGAGGGATTTGCGGGTCGGAGGCAGAATAAATAACTCAACGTTGTCAGAGAATGCTAAGCACCAGATACTGCTGCCACAGAAGCATCACGTAAGAAATCTGGTAATAAAGCACGCGCATCAACAAACATTGCACGGCGGTGCACAGCTTACCTTAAATTATATAAGAGCACAGTACTGGATAATAAACGCTAAAAGTAGAGTGCAATCAAGAATTCACAGGTGCATCAAATGCTTAAGGTTCAACCAAAAGTCAGCACAGCCAATAATGGGTGATCTGCCGGCAATGCGTATAATGCCCTCACCTCATTTTTCCCACTGTGGAGTTGATTATGCCGGCCCTTTCCTGACAAGGTTCTCAAAGGGAAGAGGAGCTAAGGCAGTCAAAGGATATATTGCATTATTCATATGCATGGTGACCAAGGCTGTACACTTGGAGCTGCTCAGCGATCTTACAACCGACGCATTTCTGGGTGCCTACAAGAGGTTCGTAGCCCGCCGAGGATATTGGGGTCAAATACATAGCGACAACGGAACCAATTTTGTTGGCCCAAAAAGAAAACTAGACAAGGATCTCCAAACAGCAATTACGGAAAGCACGAAACGGGCTGCAGAAATAAAGGCAAATGATGGTACAGAATGGAAGCTCATACCGCCAGCAACCCCACACATGGGAGGCCTATGGAAAGCAGGTGTTAAATCCATAAAAAGACATCGCAAGCGAATCTTAGGCGAAGCTCTGCTAACCTACGAAGAATTTAGCACTGTATGGTCTCAGGTCGAGGCATGTCTTAATACAAGCCCACTCGGGCAGCTGTCGGCTGATCCCGCCGACCTAGAGCCACTCACCCCAGGCCATTTCCTAATTGGATGGCCCCTGTTAGCACCTCCTGAGCCAGACATGACAAACCAAGTGCTTTACGAAAGATAGAAAACTGTGACAAATTTACAGCAGCATATCTGGAAAAGTTGGTCGCAGGAATACCTAAGCTTGCTGCAGCAAAGAAGCAGGAGTACAACCCAAGTTCAAAACCCAAGCATAGGTGAGCCAGTAATTGTAAAGGATAACACATTACTACCCCAGAAGTGGTCCTTCGGTCGAGTTGTGCAGCTGCATCCCGGAACTGACGGCATAGTATGTTTAGAATCGGTGAGATACAAAAACGATATCAAAAGACGCCCAGTTAATAAGTTGTGTCAGCTGCCAATCAGCATTCTGAGCACGGGCAAGGACGACTCTGAAATTAAGGGCACCGCAGCACTTGCCGTTGCCTCAAATGCCAACTCAGCCGTCCGCAAAAGGTCATTCTCACAAGGCGATGAAAGCCACGAAAGCATACAATGCACTGAACAAGAGCACTCCAATACAAGGGACGCATTTCAAGATCCATCAGCCAAAAGGAGAAGAATCAGATCAACTCCCTGCACTTGGTACAAAAACATATTTCATGCAGCTCTGCTGATGCTGTTGGGCCAAGGTTATGAAATCATCCGCCCAAAGCTGGATTATACATAAAAAAGCTGGGGTATGCCAAAATTAAAAGAAGAAATCTCAAGCTTCAGATTTCGCTTCCCATAAATGAAATCAGCACTGCCCAAAGGCTTATCAATAATACCTGGACGCAGATTGATCAAATGTGTGAACAAGCCAGAAAGCTCACGCAAATTACAACCCATTGCGATGCATTTCTTAAGCATCTATCCATCAAACTGCACTATCTACTAGAAGCTACAGACGAAATCCAGCACTTGTCTCAACACCACAGCAGAAGTAAACGCGGGCTGCTCGGAATCCTTCTCACAAAGGTCTTTGGTGTAAACGGTGAGGTTTATAAGGAGATAGAAGCATTGCAAAGCAATCAGCAAACCATAGCCCAATTGGCCAATCAACAAGCCTTCTACCTGAATACCAAAATAAACCAAACCAACTTCGCGACTGAAAGCAAACTAAAACAATTCGACGCAAGCCTATCTCAGGTAGTTCAGTCAATTAATGAAATGGCAAAACTGGTACTCTCAGGCTGATCATAACAGAATCAGCATAGAGATGCTTGCTACCTATCTTAGCGCCGAAGATTATTTCGGGCACATTCTTGACTTTATAAACACAAACGGCATCAAGAAAGCAATCGAAAGGGTATCCGGCAGGATGGACTCCAACTTGTTCATAACCAGGACACCACAGCGACGTTTCGACCTCAGAGTAGAACATGACAGCTTAACATTATATAGCTACTTGAACATAGTCGAAAGAAACACCTACGCACTGATTCACGTTACTCCGATTCCTCATCTAGTTGGAAACAGCTCATTGGTAATAGCAGAATTTAAGTTCCTTACACTTGCTGTTAACTTCAACGAGCAAACTACTTTAATCTATAACAAGGAGAACTAGAATCTTGTGTTTTAACTGGAAACTACACATATATATGCATGCCAACAATAGTACATAACATTGATGCAGCTCCATCCTGCGTCATCGACGAAATATATGAGCGCCTCCCAAAAACCATCTGCAACGTGCAGCATATTAAACTGAATGTCATCATCTGGAAGGCATTTATGATGAAAAATACATGGCATTACGTAACAACAGAACCGAAGGTTATAGCAATCATTTGCAAAGGGGAGAGAACGGAAATTCGACTCAATACCACAGGCATCATCCGCCTTGATATTGATTGCGTCATCAAGAGCAAGGAGACTACCTTAAAGACCAGCATTGATGAAACTATCGACGTCATTTCCAGCCACATAAAAGAAGCTGCTCCAATAGTGACTTACATCAGCGACACTAACCTTTGGCGATCTTACACCCAGGAGTTTTAATTCCTCAGATGAGCATCTCTATAACTACGGAACGAGGCCGGTTCTCCCGTCAGCAGGCATAGCTTACAAGATAACAATAGGCTCTATGGCTATCCCTCTACGGCCATCATGATTATCGTGATATTATATATTGCTGCGAGAAGATATTGGACCAAAATCAAGGCCTGTTTCTAGGGTTCTCAGAAGACTCCTGCAAAACCTACACCTGAGTGCGCGCATTTTTTCCAAGTACATTGACTCATGACACAAAACAACATTCGTAATTTCGCCACTAGTAAACCAAGTCAGCAATTTTGCTGACGAACAAATTTTACGTTTCTCATGTGGCATTGCAATCTGAAGAAATGCGATTGCTGACAGCATATAGGTATATATATATATATATATAGCAATCAAATTAATTAAATTGTTCAGAGTAAGAAAGTACTTTCAAGTGTTTAATTTTACTGAAACTCTTCCACAATCCAGTAAGCAGATCGGTAATAATTGCTAATCCGGAATTAACACACCGTTAGGGATTTCTCAACAACGGATACGAACCCCAGCTAAACTCTTCCTCCTCTAGAGGTATTGGCAAAAAGATTTTGGGAGCTAGCAGACTTGTAGAAGGAGCCTGTACGCTAGCGATTTCCAAAAGGAACCTCTTCGATATGGACTTCCCCGGTAAACTGACCATCAAAAATATCAATGTAAAAGAAGTAAAAGTTACATTACAGTTTTTTCGTTATAAAAAAAACAACTTATAGGTATCCCTATTGCTGTGATTTCTAATGACCAGCTTGAAGGACGACGTAGGGTTTTCCCATTGGATGTGGATGCTAGGAATTTATTTAGCGTTATTTACGTCAGAGAATTCTCAGAATTTACAAATATATAGGAGATATCGTTAGTGAATGAAATTATAAGGCCGATATGAGTGTCCTGTGGAACACCTGAAGTATTATTAAAATCATTAGATATAGCAAGCTCGACCAAGAATTTCACAGAGCTCCCCTGAAGGGTTTTAAAAAGTCGTGATTTTTTGGAGGCTACGCCAAAAAGATTTTATATCTGTGACGGATGTGGGAGGGTTTCTTCTTAGATTGACAACTACCTCGTAAAATGTGGATAGTCTAACATGTGATAGAATAAAAGATAAAGAGATTTTAGAATAACATTATTCAAGCTTCTGGATCTACTCGCTTACTGCTGAAATGATGTCCTCCCGCAGTTCAAACAATTTTCCTCAAAGTGCTTCTTTAAGGGTGCTGGAATTTGATATACTATTCGCTGGTGCATTACCCTGATGTAAGAACTACCTTCGTTGTTCTTCAATTTTGTGGTCTTGAGTAGGTTTTGAAGAATGTTTTGGCAAACATCATTGTAACAGCTGGCAGTAGTAGAGGTGGGATTATAAAATTTATGTAGATCGGAGTATTCCCGTTGCCATAGTTGAGCTTTTTCTAGAGAAATTCAACCGAAACGTACTCGAGCCTCTTTTTTCTTCTCTGTTAAAGATTCACGGTATCTAACTGATTTCTTCGTATAGCTAAGATAATTTCCTAAGATTTTTGATATTGTTATTGCATTTGTACCTAGTTGTTCTGCTATCACCTGCTGTATCGGTCCGGATTCCTCATCAATAATTTTCGTCACAGCGTCCACATTTTGCTCATAAGTTGAATGTCGACCTTTTTGAGGATCGTCCTGTATATTGAGAAATATCCTGTCTGTAATTTTCGATGACATTTAGAAACTGTTGTTAAGGTAGAACAGAGTTCTCCGTTTTGAAACTCCTGTGTTATAACTAGTTTTAACCCTCGTCAAAATCTGTATAAGATGATATACCGTCGGTGATACTACTTAACCGTGAGATTTCTAATGTCACTACGGAGTAAGTTAAAAATACTAAAGTTTCTTCTTGCCTCTTCACTACAATTGTGCATTCTACTACATATACAGTACTGTGCAAAAAAAATTGCTCACTTGCATTTTCCAGACATCTGCTCGAATTTCTTGGAATTGAAGGCGGGAGTGTAAATTTTATTGTAGCCATTGGGTTCTTACGGGTGTCTAGTTTCTATAAATAGCAAGCAAATTTTTCAAGTATTGCATTTTGTTTTGATAAGTCTTGTTGAAATGAATTTGGAATGAAATTTATAAAAAAATGGAAAAAGTTAGTGCAGAGTTAAAAAGCAATATGTTGGTATTGGCACGAGAGGATTTGTCGACAGGTGTAATGACAGCTAGATTGAGTTGTGCACAACGAACTGTTGCATGGAATTTAAAGAAATTTCGTGGAACGGGCAGTACGAAATGAAACAGTCGGTCTGGTAGGCCACGGAAGACAACACATGTTGAGGATAGATTCTTGGCGCTCCAAAGTCTTCGTAATAAATTTAGAACTTCTACAGACCTTCGACATATCTTTTTCGAGCACGTGGGACAAAAATTTCTACAAGCGCTGTAAGGCAGAGATTAAAAGAGGCCAAAATTCCAGACTGTCGTTTTATGAGGAAGCCACTTTTGACCCAACAGATCAGGCGAACGCTTCTACTTTGGGCTAAAGAGCATATTTTGTGGATCCAAGAGATGTGGGACAAACTAATCTTCTCCGATGAATCAAAGTTCAAGGTGCATGTGGGGAGATGGCTGACTGTTTGTTCGGAGAAGGCGTGGAGAAAGACTGCGTGAAGAATGCGTGAAGAATGCGTGCAGACTTTGCCTATGACACGGAAGGTGTAATAGTGCTTGGTTGCTTTTCTGGAGATGAAAACGGTCGACTGTGCTTTATTGACCGAAAAAACACAGCGAATGTGCATTTGGATGTTTTACGAAATCAGCTTGAACTCACAAGTATTGAGTTGTTTGGATACACATGTGACTTTGTCTTCCAGCATGACAATGCTCCATGCCACACTGCTAGAACGGTAAGTAGCATTGTAAGAATTTTCTTAAATAAAATATTTTTTAATTAACCTATAAGCAAGGAGCAACAAGTTTTAAAATGGATAATAATTTTTGCTTATTTTTCAATTTAAAGGTGAAGACCTACCTGCAAGAGAATAATATCGAGTTGTTAAGATGGCATCCATATATCCCAGATCTCAATCCAATCAAAAATATCTGGGCTATATTGAAACTTAAAGTGGCAAGGAATCCACAAGAGACAATTGCGGCATTGAAGCGTCTGATCAGGGATATTTGAGAGCCCATAAAAACCAGTACATTGCGAAATTTATCAGAATCCATGCCTAATAGTTGTAAGATTATGATAAAGGCCACGGGAGAGCCGATAAAGTATTGAATTATTTCATTTGTTTATTTTATTAGTTTATTAAAGGGAAAAAAATAAAAAGTGCATAACGCTAATGATAGTATTTAATTTCTTCAACCTTCTAAACCCTATTGAAACATAAAGCTTCGCCGTAATTCCGAGAAGTGACAAGTGACACATTTGGGCTTAGTCATGAAAACTGCGACCAAATTTGAGTGAACAATTTTTTTTTGCACAGTACTGTACAGGCGGCATATCCCTTTATAAGAGAGATTTGAATTTTGTGAATGTGTGAATCGCTAGCACTTTCGTCATATTTTTGCCGAAATAATCGGAATTATAGAACCTTGCCAGGCTTGGCACATGGTCTAAGATCATAATGATCAGAAGAAAATGAAATGTGCGTAGAACACCTCTGCAAAGTATTTTGTTGAAAATATTCTACTCTGGAATTGTCACTTGGTGAGGTGACGCCTAATTGACTATTTCAACACAAATTTCTTCTGTGAATTCGCTTTCCATATGACTATTCTCTTCAGTAGTTGCCCAAATTGCAGTATTTTATCTAACGGCGTACGAGTCACTTGTTTTCCGGGCATTGTTGTGAGGCTTTTGTATTGTACGGTCTCAAATTAACGTCACGTCGCAAATAGTGACTTTTTTCCCGCGAATGTTATATGTAGGTATATATATTCATGTAAAATGTCGGACTCATGCTGATAGAAATGGAAGTGACGCATGTGAGTCGTGTCCAATGCCGTAAATAAATCAGTTAAATCCCATAAAAAACCCGCGTAATTCTAAAATAATACTTTATTTACTGACTTAGTGTTACAACAAAACAGTTACTAGCGATCGATACTTCTCATTAACTTCTCGAATTATAACTGACCGACTGCACACGGAACCGTTATCTTTTATCAAAACTTACTTCTAACTACGCAACCCGATCTAGCACAACGACCGTGCTCACCTCCATTCAACCAGGCGGAAGCGACTTTGACCCAGTGACCAGCGCAATACCTTGCAATCATAATTACAAAGTATTACGCTAATCACTGCTGACATCTTACATTTAATTATCTTTTCTAAATTTCTTTCTTATAGCTTATTTTGCTTAGTCTTTTTTTTAAAAATTGTTTTAAAAACTACTACTACTTCCATTTCATTTCTTCTAATTCTTAGAAAATTTACCACCTCTAATAAATTCTTCCTAACTACCGGTTGCCAGGACCTACCTTTTTACAATAATATCTACTATCTATTTCCATAACACTGCTGAATGCTGTGGTGAATACTCCAGTTGTACGAGCAACTTTTCGATTGGAGGGGGCAATTTGGGCTCTAGAGACCATTACCTCGATGCTAGTCATGTTCTTTGCTCTCGAGCTGCGGCTCTAATTTCCCTGTTCGCATGTTTCCAGTTAACCCCAGAACTATTGGCAACGTAGATGTATTGCATTGCAGGTGATTAGGGATGCTTGGTTCTGCTTCCATCGTCTCAGGTAGACCACAATTCCTGCTACTCTTAGTAAGCTGATGGTACTTAATGACTGCAGATAGTTGTCTTCGCTGATATGCACCATATCCGTTTGATAGACTATGTCTTCTATTACCTGGCGGGGCTGTCCTATTCGGAAGTTCTGGATGTATTTCCAAGAGTGGGATTTGGTGGAAAGCGGACTGTTATTTTCGGTTGAGTTTTTCACTTATAATGTTCATTGTTTTCCTGATGACACTCTTATTGACATTTCACTTATTTTTGTACTACTTCCATATGCACGATGGAGTTCTCTCAATTATAGCAAGAGTCCACCCATACATAAAGAAATACACGTGCTCTATTTCCCTTGAAAGTCTTGTAACGTATTTTTTGAAACTGCGTAGCATACTTTTTTTTTAATTTATTCGACTATATGTCTTAAATTTGTGAAGGTTATATCACCTTTATCTACAGCCTCATCTTTGACACACATTGAGACCTTGCAGATATGTTCTTAGTTTCTTAAACTTCTTCTAAACTCCCAGACACTTCAAACTTGTATATATCCGAGGGCTGATGAGTGCGAAATGCCTTCCTCTCAGTCATTTAATGTGTGGTTTTAGAACTAAAACTCACAAGAATAACGCATCAATTCCCACAATCCGAGAAATATCCCACGATGTCCTAAGGGACCAAAAATCTAAAAGGGGAAACATATTATTAATAAAATAAATAACATAATATTCAAAATATAAACACTTACCCATAACCAAGCAGTTGCCAAAGTCGTTCGACATTTCTAAAATGGCAACCTGCAGTACATAGCAAAGTATTCCAATTAGAATTATGATAACGCCAATTTTGGACCAAATGCAGGAAAATTCACTCGATGACGCCATTTGGGGACCAAATCCATGAAATCTCACAAACGACGCGAGCGTCATGGCAACGCTACCGGCAGACATAATTCCCATTGTGTTTCTGCCTATAAATAGCGAGCTACTGGAAGTAGCAAACCACTCAAGTTCTGACTGAGCACCAAGACAGATCGGCAGTTTATATTGAAGCCAAATTAAGTCTTGTTTAACAAAAACATAAGGGAAGTATTGCACCCTATTTTTACTAACATATTAATCAACGTTATAATATTTGATTTAATATATTTTTAGCATCCCACGGGGAGATTATTTGATCCAAGCTAAAACCCTACATGAGCAGACCATTGAAGCTCATTTAATCAACTTTGACCTTACATTTTTTTGGTTACCTAATAATAGTTCCTCTTCTCTCATTACAGATTAAGGGACAAAATTGCCATTGGAGGCGTAAATAATTGGACTGTATTTTTAGAACAATAGTATTAGAGGTAAAATTAAAGTGAATTTATGTAGAATTAAGTACTTGAATTAATTGGTTGTAAAGAGAAATAGGTGATAATAAAACTGAATTTGTTATTTTGAAGTCAACCTGTCTTGTCATTTAAAACCGGCACCTGCCCCTTTTTTTATAATAAGATAAGACAGGAAGATTTTCAAAATGGCGGATATCGCTAGTTTGACATTATCACTAGTAGCTCTTAACGATTAAATAAAAAAAGCCGCTATAAATCACACCAAAGCAAATAGTGATACAAAGGTAGGCAAAAAATACTATGCAGCACGCATAGACTCTCTAGAAAAACTCTGGAAATCTTTAACAGTTCTGCATGTAGCAATCTGGTCGACCAAAGTTGGCGCTCAAAGCGACTACGCCAAAGGGGAATTATATGAGGAAACCGAGCTCATTTATATAAATCTCCTTTCTACTCTATTAGAGGAATTAGAGAGGAATTAGCACTCCCTCATAACACAAATGAGCCTAGAGTTCAGTCAGTACGACCCTCAAAGCCTGAAACGCGGCTTCCACCAATCCATATACCGACATTTGACGGTAATTACAAATCATGGCGGACATTCCATGATTTGTTCAATTCATTAATTCACACAGACCCTAATATATCAAAGGTCCAAAAACTACATTACCTCAAACTCAGTGTCACTGGCGAAGCTGAACGCTTATTACGTCAATTTGAAGTGACAGAAAGCAATTATAACAAGGCATGGGAATTATTAAAAGAGATATCACAACAAACGAGTCCTAGTCAACACTCACTTAAAGGCACGAATTAGCTCACGCCATTCGCTCTCTTTTAGACCAAACAGAAGAGAGTCTACACGAGCTAAAATATTTAGACTTACCAATAGAACATTGGGATGCAATAATAATTTACAACCTTGTTCAACGCCTCCCATCAGAGACTCATCAACTGTGGGAGCAAGAGCAAGGCAGCTAGGCCGAGTTGCCAACGTACGCTGATCTGTCAGCTTTTCTAGAGTCTCGTTTCCGTACGCTAGAATCAATTCAAAACTTGAACTTAGCAGAACACGGACGACAAACAAAGTCGTCACATATCCAAGAGTTACGGCGCGGCTATAGACCCGCGAACTCAAATAACATTCCGTCATATAACCATTAATGCAAAGGTGCTCACGCCTTCATGAGCAAAACATATACTTGCACCAAGTGCAAGCAAAATCACACGTTGTTCCACTGCACATCCTTCAAGAAGTTATCTCCCCAATCAAGATCACAATTTGTGCAGCAACACAACCTATGCAAAAACTGTCTTGCATCAGGGCACAACATAAATAACTGTCCTAGCCAAAAAAAATGCTTTGAGTGTCACAAATGACACAACACTCTGTTGCACATCAAGCAAAATTCCGAAGCAGACAGTAGAATAAGTAAAAACGAACCACATCAAGGGCAGGCAGAGCTGAAGCTTAATAAGCCCGGCGGCAGTAATGACGCAAGCACTGCATCATTCTTTACGACAAATGTCAACCGTGCATTATTATCAACAGCACTAGTTCAAATTGAGGCTCCAGATGGCCACAAGCATACCATGAGAGCATTATTAGACTCAGGCTCTCAAATCTCATTCATCACAGAAGCCGCAAGTAGAAAAATAAGACTACAGCAAATATCCACAAATATTAAGGTGTCAGGGTTGGGAAAAACCAGAACAGCATCTGCAAGAGCACAAACAACATTTACTCTAAACTCCCTTCACACAAATTTTAAGACACACATAACTGCTCTAGTGCTAAGAAAGATAAGCGACTTCATATCAGCTGACACATTAGACATCAGCAAATTGTTTTATCTGCAGCATCTGATTTTAGCAGATCCAAGCTTCTATACGTCATAGAAAACGAGGTTAACAAGGGAGCACTAGGAGAACCCACGGCACAGCATACACAGTTGATGTGGATTTTAATCGGTAAAACAAAAACTAATGAGAAAACGAGTCATCTCACTACGTTCACAGTACAGATTGATGAAAACAATAACCCAGATCAGCAACTAAAACAATTCTGGGAATTGGAAGAAATCCCACGAAAAATAGCCCATCCTGACGATGAAATATGTGAAAAAATCTACACCAACACCCACCAACGGTTAAGCCATGAGCATATCAAGTCAAATTACCCTTCAAGGGGAAGGTCGGACCAGAACTCGGTCAAGCATGCTCTATGGCATTAAAACAATTCTTGCAGCTTGAAAAACGTTTGGAAAGGCACCCAGAGATGGCTGCATAATACAGATCATGCATCCAGGAATATCAACAGCTGGGACACATGGCAGAAATCCCACAAAGCCAGCTGGCAGCAGAACGGAGCGAAATCGGAATAAAGCCGATCCAACACTTCTATCTACCACACCATGCAGTCACAAAAGAGAGTTCCAGTACCAAGACAAGAGTAGTGTTCAATGCATCAGCACGATCAACCAGTGGCCAGTCATTAAATGAGCAGATGTTAGTAGGCCCAACAATCCAACCAACCCTCTGGACCATAATCTTACGATGGCGTCAGTATAAGTACGTACTGACAGCCGACATTGAAAAAATATACAGGATGGTACACATGCATCCAGATCATCAGAACTATCAGAGAATTTTATGGAGAGATTGCCCCAAAGAGCCAATAAGAGACTTCAAATTGACAATTGTCACGTGTGGCACAGCAGCAGCCCCATATTTAACTAACAGAACGCTGCAGCAACTAGCCAATGACGAACAAAACAGCTCTTCAAATGCGGCTCTAAGTCTAACAACAGACTTTTACGTCGATGACCTACTAACTGGTGCCCATGATATCATTACAGGCTTGGCACTTCAACAAGAACTAACTAACACCCTCATCAAGGGAGGATTTCACCTCAGAAAATGGACATCAAACTGTCCAGAATTACTAGCTAACATACCAATACAAGACCAAGAGGTTAACACTACGCTAAATTTGTCAGAAAAGAACACCATAAAAACTCTCGGGCTGCAATGGAATCCATCAACCGACGAATTTAGCTTCACCATTAAATCAACAATTATAAGTGACAACTATACCAAAAGAAAAATTCTCTCTGAAACTGCAGCCTTGTTCGATCCACTTGGATGGCTGGCTCCATGCGTCATAATAGCGAAAATATTCATTCGAAAACTATGGCTAGCTGGATACTCCTGGGACGAGCCTTTACCAACCTCACTCAACCTAGAATGGATCAAATATCGACAGAACTTACAAGATGTCAAATCTCTAAAAATCCCCAGATGGATACATTTTCTACCAAACATAATAACCATTCAGCTGCATGGATTCTGTGACGCGTCAACTAAAGCTTACGCAAGCGTCGCATTTCTACGAATTATCAACAACGACAACTCAATTGTCACACACTTGTTGACATCAAAAACAAGAGTTGCCCCCACAAAATCCACATCACTGCCCAAGCTGGAGCTATGTGGAGCTGTCATTTTGTCACGCCTCCTCAAACAAATACAAGATGATATGAAATTTCAGGACATCCCAACCGTAGCTTGGTGCGATTCAGAAATAACATTAGCCTGGATACAAAGCCGCCCAATAAGATGGAAGACATTCGTTGCCAGTAGAGTGGCAGAAATACACGAGAATCTCCATCCTAGGGCCTGGCGATTTGTTCCATCCAAAGACAATCCTGCTGATTGCGCTACTCGAGGATTATATCCCGCCGAATTACGGCATCATACTCTTTGGTGGAATGGTCCATTATGGTTGAGACAGCATGACGACAGCTGGCCACAACGACATGTCAACGACAAGTGCTGTGAATTTGAGCAACGAAAGGTCAACGTTTTGATTTGCACTAACGACCATACTGAATGACTGGAAAAATATTCATCATTTAGCAAATTAATACGTATAATTGCATATTGCAGAAGATTTTCTACAAATTGCCAAACATCATTAGCAAAACGAAAGAATAGCTATCTAACATCAAGTGAATTACACGAAGCAGTAGTTAGAATCATCATATTAATGCAGAAACAAGCATTTCCAGAGGAATACGAATGCCTGTAAGGCAAAAACCAATTTCAAGCAAAAGTCGGATATCAAGTTTGAATCCATTTTTAGACACAAACCAAGCTATACGAGTTTTGTGGTAGACTCGAAAAAGCCACACTAACTTTCGACCAAAAACATCCGATGATTCTACCAAACAATCATCACATGTCTAAATTAATCATTAATTACACTCATTCATACACTCTATATGGAGGAACCCAACTTGTCCTCAATACATTAAGAAATCGGTACTGGCTATTAAATGCTAGAAATATAATCCGACGCCAGATTCATCACTGCATCGCTTGCTTCCGAACAAAGCCAAAGTTTTCAAAACAAATAATGGGAAATTTACCTACTGCGAGAATAACACCATCCATGGTATTTGAACACACAGGAGTAGATTACGCTGGTCCAGTTGATGTAAAAACGTCAAAAATTCGAAACTCGAAAATCATTAAAGCATATTTTAGTCTGTTCATATGCATGGCCACAAAGGCAATCCATATTGAAATAGTAACAGAACTAACAACGTCAGCATTTCTCGCAGCGCACAAGCGAATTAGTAGTCGAAGAGGATTATGTCGACATCTATATTCCGACTGCGGTACAAATTTCATCGGAGCAAACAAAGAACTGTCATGCCAGTTACAAAAGTTGTTAACTCAACTTTCACACGACACTGCGAATGATATCATGCCAGCAGGAATCACATGGGATTTCAATCCACCAGCAGCGCCACACTTTGGTGGATTATGGGAAGCCGGGGTCAAATCACTTAAAACACTTTTAAAACGAACAATACAAAACACAATCTTAACATACGAAGAACTTTCAACTGTCATGTGCCAGATAGATGCATGCGTAAACTCGCGTCCGCTGACCCCCTTGTCAAACGATCCCAAAGACTACAACGTTTTGACACCAGGACACTTCTTAACAGGCAGAAACATCAAGGCAATTCCAGAGCCATCTACAACTGAGAGCTCTACATTACTCAAACGTTGGCAATACACACAATATTTGACAGACCAATTCTGGAAAAAATGGTCTGCGGAATATATACACAGCATGCAGCAGCGCACAAAGTGGAGAATTCCAGAAACTAATTTAAAACCTAATGACCTGGTCTTAATTCACAACAAACACTGTCCTCCCACAAAATGGCTACTGGGCAGAATAATTAAAATCCACGCAGGAAAGGACAACAAAGTCAGAGTTGCGACAATAAAAACAGCACTACAAGAATATTGTCGCTTCATATTGTCCAAATTACCTCTGACAGAAGACCACAACAAATCAACAGATTAATAAATCCACAGGACAAACCCACACACTACAGCACCACTGTAAAAAGACAATAGCTGAGCTTAGGTCCAGACATAATTCATAAATCATGGGCCCATCTAAAACAAATCATGATCACTGCCCAAAAAAACACATATACAAGCAACATAAATAATTAAAACAAGTTAAAACTAAAGCGTGTGGGCCTCAACATATAAAAAACTTTATTGCAGCAAATTGGTCGCAATGCAGCTCAAATCAGAACCTACTTCACTCATTATGTTGTGCGCCAAAATCGTATGACAACTGGCAAAGCTAAAAGTCTTTTAATACAATTTAAAAATTATTAGTTGCAAATTTATTTATTCTTTATTTTTTTTCCATTATTATTTTTCTCTTTTGTTTCCTCTATATCATTTGTAAGTTTTTTTTTGGTTTATCATTTATGACTTATTATTTTTTGCTTGCAATTTTTCATTTTTCTTTGCTTTTTATTTTTTATTTTTTAAACCACAAAAAGAATAGAGATGGAGTCGCTACCAAGTCTGGACGACTGTTTGTGGATAGATGACGTCCATGAACTTGAAATTCCCTTAAAGGACAAGCTCAGGACAACTGACATGCCCAGACGTCCAAAAACGTACGTACCCCCGTTTGAGGCGCTTCCAGCTTCACCTGAAACCAAAAGACTAGCTGACGCAGCCATTTTTGCAAACCAACTAGGCCGATCAGGCCCCCTACTGGGACCAAAAGATCTGCCATACAACCGGCAGTAATAATAACTCAGCACAATACCACAGAACTAGCAGTGACGTCCACAAATATCGCACCTCAAAACATAACGATGCCGTCTAGCACATCATTGAAAAAGCCAGAACTGACGGCTTCATCAGCAACGCAACGCGACGCATCAAAACTTCAGCCAGCATTGACGGCTCCATCAATATTATCACAGACTAAATTTAACATACCTGCTCCAACAGCTTTAGCCTCAAAATTACCACGTAAAAGGCCAGCTCCGACAGCCTCCATGTCAACAGCAGAACTATCAAACGATCCGAGTAAAAAACAAGCGTTGACGACGCCATCCGACACGCCACCCAAAAGGCCAGCCCGGACGGCTGCAAACCATCGTAGTAACACAGTCCCAACAAGGCTTCCTACGAATTTTATCGTGGAGCCAGGTCTATGGGAACAAGTACGAACTCAGCCAATTCCATGGCTGAAAGTATATACAGCAAGAAAGTGCTTCCGCATCGTAACTGAAGATGGAGACACACTCAGGTTTCTCAAGTTGAAAACGGGACATATCAGAGTAAGGCTACAAATAAAATAAAAACACAACACGTAAGTTTGCACAAATTAATTTATTTTTTTATGCACGATTCCTCTTTTTCGAGAGGCGGGAGGATGTTCCGTCTCGGAACAAAACTAAAAACAAACTTATATACTAAAACACTACAAGACTAACACTCACTGTTAATAAATGTATTCAACAAAAGATAATACAATGACAGATCCCTCGATGCAGCAACATAATCTAAAATAAAAACAAAGCATCTACAAAAAATAAATAAACAAATAGAAGTCTCAGATCATTCACGATCTGAGACTTCAATTAGAACTAAAACTCACAAGAATATCGCATCAATTCCCATAATGCGAGAAATATCCCAGGATGTCCTAAGGGACCAAAAATCCAAAAGGGGAAACATATTATTAATATAATAAAAAACATATTATTCAAAATATAAACACTCACCCATAACCAAGCAGTTGCCAAAGTCGTTCGACATTTCTAAAATGGCAACCTGCAGTACATAGCAAAGTATTCCAATTAGAATTATCATAACGCCATTTTTGGACCACATGCGGGAAAATTCACACGATGACGCCATTTGGGGACCAAATCCATGAAGTCTCACAAACGCTGACACATTATACATCAGCAAATTGTTTTATCTGCAGCATCTGATTTTAGCAGATCCAAGCTTCTATACGTCATAGAAAACGGGGTTATCAAGGGAGCACTAGGAGAACCCACGGCACAGCATACACAGTTGATGTGGATTTTAATCGGTAAAACAAAAACTAGTGAGAAAACGAGTCATCTCACTACGTTCACAGTACAGATTGATGAAAACAATAACCCAGATCAGCAACTAAAACAATTCTGGGAATTGGAAGAAATCCCACGAAAAATAGCCCATCCTGACGATGAAATATGTGAGAAAATCTACACCAACACCCACCAACGGGTAAGCCATGAGCATATCAAGTCAAATTACCCTTCAAGGGGAAGGTCGGACCAGAACTCGGTCAAGCATGCTCTATGGCATTAAAACAATTCTTGCAGCTTGAAAAACGTTTGGAAAGGCACCCAGAGATGGCTGCACAATACAGATCATGCATCCAGGAATATCAACAGCTGGGACACATGGCAGAAATCCCGCAAAGCCAGCTGGCAGCAGAACGGAGCGAAATCGGAATAAAGCCGATCCAACACTTCTATCTACCACACCATGCAGTCACAAAAGAGAGTTCCAGTACCAAGACAAGAGTAGTGTTCAATGCATCAGCACGATCAACCAGTGGCCAGTCATTAAATGAGCAGATGTTAGTAGGCCCAACAATCCAACCAACCCTCTGGACCATAATCTTACGATGGCGTCAGTATAAGTACGTACTGGCAGCCGACATTGAAAAAATATACAGGATGGTACACATGCATCCAGATCATCAGAACTATCAGAGAATTTTATGGAGAGATTGCCCCAAAGAGCCAATAAGAGACTTCAAATTGACAATTGGCACGTGTGGCACAGCAGCAGCCCCATATTTAACTAACAGAACGCTGCAGCAACTAGCCAATGACGAACAGAACAGCTCTTCAAAAGCGGCTCTAAGTCTAAGAACAGACTTTTACGTCGATGACCTACTAACTGGTGCCCATGATATCATTACAGGCTTGGCACTTCAACAAGAACTAACTAACACCCTCATCAAGGGAGGATTTCACCTCAGAAAATGGACATCAAACTGTCCAGAATTACTAGCTAACATACCAATACAAGACCAAGAGGTTAACACTACGCTAAATTTGTCAGAAAAGAACACCATAAAAACTCTCGGGCTGCAATGGAATCCATCAACCGACGAATTTAGCTTCACCATTAAATCAACAATTATAAGTGACAACTATACCAAAAGAAAAATTCTCTCTGAAACTGCAGCCTTGTTCGATCCACTTGGATGGCTGGCTCCATGCGTCATAATAGCGAAAATATTCATTCAAAAACTATGGCTAGCTGGATACTCCTGGGACGAGCCTTTACCAACCTCACTCAACCTAGAATGGATCAAATATTGACAGAACTTACAAGATGTCAAATCTCTAAAAATCCCCAGATGGATACATTTTCTACCAAACATAATAACCATTCAGCTGCATGGATTCTGTGACGCGTCAACTAAAGCTTACGCAAGCGTCGCATTTCTACGAATTATCAACAACGACAACTCAATTGTCACACACTTGTTGACATCAAAAACAAGAGTTGCCCCCACAAAATCCACATCACTGCCCAAGCTGGAGCTATGTGGAGCTGTCATTTTGTCACGCCTCCTCAAAGAAATACAAGATGATATGAAATTTCAGGACATCCCAATCGTAGCTTGGTGCGATTCAGAAGTAACATTAGTCTGGATACAAAGCCGCCCAATAAGATGGAAGACATTCGTTGCCAGTAGAGTGGCAGAAATACACGAGAATCACCATCCTAGGGCCTGGCGATTTGTTCCATCCAAAGACAATCCTGCTGATTGCGCTACTCGAGGATTATATCCCGCCGAATTACGGCATCATACTCTTTCACTCATTATGTTGTGCGCCAAAATCGTATGACAACTGGCAAAGCTAAAAGTCTTTTAATACAATTTAAAAATTATTAGTTGCAAATTTATTTATTCTTTATTTTTTTTCCATTATTATTTTTCTCTTTTGTTTCCTCTATATCATTTGTAAGTTTTTTTTTGGTTTATCATTTATGACTTATTATTTTTTGCTTGCAATTTTTCATTTTTCTTTGCTTTTTATTTTTAATTTTTTAAACCACAAAAAGAATAGAGATGGAGTCGCTACCAAGTCTGGACGACTGTTTGTGGATAGATGACGTCCATGAACTTGAAATTCCCTTAAAGGACAAGCTCAGGACAACTGACATGCCCAGACGTCCAAAAACGTACGTACCCCCGTTTGAGGCGCTTCCAGCTTCACCTGAAACCAAAAGACTAGCTGACGCAGCCATTTTTAGCAAACCAACTAGGCCGATCAGGCCCCCTACTGGGACCAAAAGATCTGCCATACAACCGGCAGTAATAATAACTCAGCACAATACCACAGAACTAGCAGTGACGTCCACAAATATCGCACCTCAAAACATAACGATGCCGTCTGGCACATCATTGAAAAAGCCAGAACTGACGGCTTCATCAGCAACGCAACGCGACGCATCAAAACTTCAGCCAGCATTGACGGCTCCATCAACATTATCACAGTCTAAATTTAACATACCTGCTCCAACAGCTTTAGCCTCAAAACTACCACGTAAAAGGCCAGCTCCGACAGCCTCCATGTCAACAGCAGGACTATCAAACGATCCGAGTAAAAAACAAGCGTTGACGACGCCATCCGACACGCCACCCAAAAGGCCAGCCCGGACGGCTGCAAACCATCGTAGTAACACAGTCCCAACAAGGCCTCCTACGAATTTTATCGTGGAGCCAGGTCTATGGGAACAAGTACGAACTCAGCCAATTCCATGGCTGAAAGTATATACAGCAAGAAAGTGCTTCCGCATCGTAACTGAATGTGGAGACACACTCAGGTTTCTCAAGTTGAAAACGGGACATATCAGAGTAAGGCTACAAATAAAATAAAAACACAACACGTAAGTTTGCACAAATTAATTTATTTTTATATGCACGATTCCTCTTTTTCGAGAGGCGGGAGGATGTTCCGTCTCGGAACAAAACTAAAAACAAACTTATATACTAAAACACTACAAGACTAACACTCACTGTTAATAAATGTATTCAACAAAAGATAATACAATCACAGATCCCTCGATGCAGCAACATAATGTAAAATAAAAACAAAGCATCTACAAAAAATAAATAAACAAATAGAAGTCTCAGATCATTCACGATCTGAGACTTCAATTAGAACTAAAACTCACAAGAATAACGCATCAATTCCCACAATGCGAGAAATATCCCAGGATGTCCTAAGGGACCAAAAATCCAAAAGGGGAAACATATTATTAATAAAATAAAAAACATAATATTCAAAATATAAACACTTACCCATAACCAAGCAGTTGCCAAAGTCGTTCGACATTTCTAAAATGGCAACCTGCAGTACATAGCAAAGTATTCCAATTAGAATTATCATAACGCCATTTTTGGACCACATGCGGGAAAATTCACACGATGACGCCATTTGGGGACCAAATCCATGAAATCTCACAAACGACGCGAGCGTTATGGCAACGCTACCGGCAGACATAATTCCCATTGTGTTTCTGCCTATAAATAGCGAGCTACTGGAAGTAGCAAACCACTCAAGTTCTGACTGAGCACCAAGACAGATCGGCAGTTTATATTGAAGCCAAATTAAGTCTTGTTTAACAAAAACATAAGGGAAGTATTGCACCCTATTTTTACTAACATATTAATCAACGTTATAATATTTGATTTAATATATTTTTAGCATCCTCCGGGGAGATTATTTGATCCAAGCTAAAACCCTACATGAGCAGACCATTGCAGCTCATTTAATCAACTTTGACTTTACATTTTTTTGGTTAACTAATAATAGTTCCTCTTCTCTCATTACAGATTAAGGGACAAAATTGCCATTGGAGGCGTAAATAATTGGACTGTATTTTTAGAATTATAATATTAGAGGTAAAATTAAAGTGAATTTATGTAGAATTAAGTACTTGAATTAATTAGTTGTAAAGGTAAATAGGTGATAATAAAACTGAATTTGTTATTTTGAAGTCTTGTCATTTAAAACCGGCACCTGCCCCTTTTTTTGCATGCTAAGCCCACATTGGGACTTAACAGTTCCCGAGTGATCGTGAGGACGAATGGACGGACGGACATGCACAAATCAAAATAACTTTTAATTTTATGCGTGCATGTCCAATCCAATTTGCCCTACCATCAATATTTCTAGGTGTTACGAACGGAATGACAACCTATGATTTCATCTAGGGTATAAAAAAATATGGTACCACCACAGGCAAGCCATATACAGATATCGATGGCAGTACTGAGAGCGTGATTATGGAAGAGCACATAACAAACCTCAATAACTCACTGATCTCGGCTAAGTATATCATGGGTACGAACCAAACAATTTTTCAATATAGGAAAAAATTGAATTTTTTCTTAAAACTTAAATCGAGAATATTTCTTCAGAATTCGTCTGGGTTATTGGTGACTGAAGATGAGTCGAATAAGTTGTGCCTGGGTAGTCTCGGCTTCGTGTGAGTTGGAATGATTTGTTTGCTTGGGCTTGTTAACTAAAAATTTTAAAGATCGTTGACCTCGGTACATCAGCGTGAATTTTAGACTCACGCCGGTATAAATTTGTCTTCAATGTAGGAAAGAAAGATTTATTTTTTTGAATTGAAATCGACCAGATTTCTACCGAATTCGTATGCATTATTGGTGGCGGTTCAAACAAAATCTGTCTGCCGTCTTTTGGGTTGAGTTAATATTGTGGGGGGGGGGGATTTCAATCTTTCACTATATACAATACAACAAACTTTTTGCTGTTAGTTTGAATCCCGATATTTCACGACTAGTCTAGTCAAATGGCTGAAAAAGTTCAATAAGTGCCAGAAAGTAGGCAATTATCTTTTGGAAATGACCTTTCTCAGCCATTTTCGCTGGAAATGCTTAAAAAAAAATGCAGAAAACGCAGAAAGGGCTACATTTTCGGTAGAGAGTGTGGTAGGTCATTTTAAAGCTAAGCTTTTGGGCTTTTTAAATTGAATATGAAAATTTGATATCAATGACGTGCTTTTTGATAAAAATAGTAGATAAATAAAAAACAACGAGTAAAAATTCCGAAATTTTAATATTGTTGAGCCATAACTTCAAAACTTAAAGGGTGAAGAAAAAATGTATAGACCATTCGAAAGGTCCAACGATTATCTATTTATCAAATTTTAAATCAGCATCATAGGGTGTAACGTTCAGAAGTTACAGGGTGATCTATAAAAACATACCCAAATATCTTAAAGTCCCGATATCTCGGAAATCGTTACGATTTCCCCTCCCCCATCTATACAATGTTTTGTTTGTCTAAGCATGACCTATCCGTAGCCTTCGAGTGCCAGACCACATACGGGACACCCGTATAGTGCAAGTTATTGAAAGCATCCCCCCCCCCTATTTCAAAACCAACCAATCCCGCAGACGACAGACAGAATTTGTTCGGACCGTCTACACACGAATTCTTAAGAATTATGGTCGGTTTAAATTCTAAGAAAGATGAATTTATGCCTATATTGAAAAACATTTTTGGTTCGTACCCATGATATTGTAGCGAAAATCACAATTAATTGTGGTTTCGCCTGAACGTGCTCATGATATTTATTAATGAACTCCTCGTATTTCGTTAAGAGACCTGCGAAAAGTCTATCTTTCGGAAGTGCTGGAACTTCTTGGACTTCATTTGAATTCAGTTCATACCTATAAAGTTGCAACAAATCATTTTGATTATAATGTCGTCCATCACGTATAGCTGAAGCTTGATTTGCCTCTGTCGATGAATGTTGTTGCGAATTTGACATGATTTTGTTTTTTGGAAGACTCGACGATTTTGTTAACTGATTATTTCTTTATGAAAACACTGACTACAAGCTTTATACCCAAACTGCGAGCTCTTGTTGAAAACGACAAAAAGACGACCACAAAGATTATACACATTATTTAAATTTCTGCACATTATTGCACGATTTTTAACAGTACCACGTCCAAATCCGCTCCTTGGTCGCTTCGCCTGAAAACAGAAAAAGAGACCACAAAGAACCACTTCTAGTTTTTAATTAATAAATGCATCTACCTAATTATATTTCCTTCTCTCGATGTAAGTAAATAATGCCGAATGAACGGCTGGACTGGAAGAGGCGCATCGACATAAAAACTTGAGACACTCGCGAGTTGAGTAATGGGATATGGTTATGCAAAATACAACACTTAAATCACACAAAAGTGAGCAGTGCCAGAGGTAAACAAACGCGAGTTATCTCATTAATATGACAAGTACATGCGTCACAAGGAACATTCCACGTAAAGGAGAAATCGTACTAGAACACAAAATGGAAACTAGGTACGGGCAGAGATACAAGAAATTCTCATAACAAACCACGTTCCGCCATGCACGATTCCCACGGAAGCATTGCTGCAGCAATTACCTGCAGCTAGCACACAAGAAATTCTCATTACAAACGAAAGCATTGCTGTCGCAATTAACTGCAGCTAGCACACAAGAAATCACTGCGCAGCGGAATATTGTGATGGTACATCTAAAAGCAAGTGCAGCAACTCGTGCGTGCTGGTTCCAGCTACGTACGGTTTTTAAAAATGTATAAATTATTCCCGGTAAGTAAAATTTCTAATTCAACAAAAGGCGAAAGTTTCTTATTTTATTGTACATTTCGACCATATTGAATTAGAAATAAATTGAATTTACGCAAAATATTTTTTAGATAATAAGTTGAGAGCAGCTTGTTGGCGGCAATAACTAAAATGGTAACACTTCATGAACGAATGATGAGGTGCAGTTGCTATGTCAGGTTATTGTTACTATGCCAGTTGTTGCTATGCCAATATTTTTGCCATGCGCCTTTGACTACCGTTCTTTGGTGCCGTGTGCAAACTCTGGCTATATAAACCGCAATCTGACTTGACTTGATCTTTTTTTCAGTTCGGCAGTGCAGTGATCAAGTGGTTATCTATTCCTAGTGTTATTTCCCAGTGTTCTAATTTCTACTAACAAATCAAATACTTTGTTTAGTTGACTATTAAAATAAATATTCTTCTTCTGGGTCTCGAGTGGATTAAGAGTATTGTTTAGATAACCGACTAAAATAAAGATTCTTTCTGTGGGTAGCGACTGCAGTAAGAATAAATTACTAACGCCAAACTCTTTATTGCGGGTCTCGACTGTAACAAAGATTCTTATTGTGGGTATCGACTGCAATAAGAATAAATTACTAACCCAAAACACTTTATCGCGGGTCTCGACTGTGATAAAGATTTTTTCTGTGGGTAGCGACTGCAGTAAGAATAAATTACTAACACCAAACTCTTTATTGTGGGTCTCGACTGTAATAAATATTCTAATTGTGGGTATCGACTGCAATAAGAATAAATTACTAACTCAAAACGCTTTATCTTTCTATGGGTACCGACTGCAATCACAATTACCAACCTCACTTTATTCTGGGGCTCGTCTGGAATAAAGTAAATCCCAATCCTAAGACCTTAATTGAGAACCAATTGAATCAGCTGCCAAAAATGATCAGGTGAGTTCAAAGTCAGATACAGTAAAACTAAATTCTCTTTTAAAATAATCTTTTTACTAAGATAACGTAAATTATATATTGTCGTAACCTTTTTCAATTTCTAAGATTTCGATGAATTTCTTAAAGGAGTTTGAAACATTAGAATAAAACTGCTCCCTCGTTTATCGCTCGGCCGGAGTAAATTTTTATCGAGTAGATAAAAACGTTACAATATATTTAGCGGAGATCAGTGAGTTATTGACGTTTGCTATGAGATCTTCCATACATTACTTTCTTAGTACTACCGTGGATATGTGCATATCTCGTATCTGTGATAACATGTTTTCACAATGTCCACGTACCTAAAATAGTATTTTTAAAAGTACTTTAAATTGACGTCACCACACCTATATTGAAACCGAAATTCACCTCAGCAGCTGAAGGTTAAAACAATTTATTAATATTTGTTAAAGTGTGGCATGCTAAAATATACCTATATAGGGTATAAAAGAAAGAAAGAAAAATAGCAAAATAAAATAAAATTTGGGCCATAAGGCTTCTGTTAAGGCAGTGAAGAAAATTGCATCAGCAATTTTCTTCACATGCCACTCATTTTTAGTGAAAAATGTTCCCATTAAAAATTTTGCCTTTGGCAAAATTTGTTAGTAGAAACATTTAATTAAAAAAGAATAAAACCAAAGGCAAACCGTACCTTCAGTACGATTTGTCGTGAAAATCACAATATGTATGTACGAACGTCTCACTCGCATTTCATGCAATGACTCTCCGTCTCAGTCAAACTAAAATCTGAAAGTTACGGTCTTACGGCAAGCTTTGGGTACACTAGAATCCTTTTTAGTAGGTGAAAAGAAATTTTTCGGAACTGGGTCTCTTGAAGAAATAATTTTTTTTTCCGTAATCGGGTCATTCCACAGTAAATCGACAAATGTTCTGAATGGACCATCTCCGATTTTGATAAAATTTTACAGGTGGGTTAATCTTCTTGTTGATAGTACTTTGCTGAAATATTTTTCGTTTTTGTCCATTTTTGACGGCGATATGGTATTTGAAAATTTGGAAAAAGTGGCAAATTTTGCTTGGAAGCTGTAAATTCAAAACTTTATATTTTAGGATGTATGCATCGTAAGCCCATGAAGCAAACTCCATTTATTTAAGAAAGCTTTAAAGCTCCTGAAAAAAATTAGCTGAGGTCCTTTTTCTGAAAATTTGTTTTCAAGGATAATGTATATGTTCGTTATCCTTGAATATCTCAAAATGTGCACTCTCGATTTCTTTTATTTTTTTTTAATTTAATCCTTAATGGCTTTTGAGGAAACTGTAGAAAGGAGAAAATGGAACTCCTTGAAGTTTGGATGGAGTTATTTTTGAAATATATGTAGTTCAGAAAACTTTGAAATTGAAATTGATGTTGTATGGTGCGTTATCAAATACTTGTATGCAGCTGGTTTTTAAAATTACAGTGATACAGGAAAATAAAAAGAAATACACACACTACAACTTTTAGATTGATGTCATATATATACATATGAATATAATTATATCAGAAACCGCAACTAAAGAACTCATTGTTTTCTTATGGAATGGATAATGGTGTTTATATTGTAACAGCCAGTAAAATGAAATATATAGCAGAGTTAATTAAATTAAGGAAATCTCAAATATAGAATGTACATATTCCTCATATTAATTTTAATTTTACTTATAAATACTTCTAAGATTTTATTTTTTATTTTTTAAACAGGGGGAACAGGAGATACCCAACCCAAGCACGGAGGCCACAGCGGCCCATTGTGCTATCCTGAATCCCATTCACCAAAACCTTCCTGTCCTCTTAAAGGTTTGTCAGCTCATCCACAGAGAGACCCTAGAGTATCCAGTCTGCTCCGGGCGAAGGCCGGACACTCACACATAAAGTGTTCAGTTGTCTCAGGCTCTCCCTCCATGCAGGACAGACACTCAGGGCTGTCAACAACTCCCATCCTTGTTAGATGAGCGTGAAGTGAGCTGTAGCCGGTGATGATGCCAACCACGGTTCTACATTGTTTCCTTCCGAGTCCCATGAGAAAATCGGAGATATTCCCATTGGGCCCATCAAGAAACAGTTTTGTACACCTACAAGCACTCAGGTTCTCCCATGTCTGCTGATATTTCCTATGGACATCCGCTTTGATGAGGGACCCGATATTCGAGGTGGCAACGCCTACGGCGGGCTCCAGTCCGAAGAACGGAGAATGGGAGCCAGCCCTAGCTAAAAGGTCAGCCCTTTCATTCCCCATGATCCCCATGTGACCAGGAACCCACAGGAGGGACACATTGTTGTGATAACACAACTTATCCACTGACGACCTGCAGTCCCCCAGTAACTTAGACGTTATCCGAGGGCCATTCAGAGCCATCAAGGCTGCCTGACTATCCGAAAAGATAACGATATCTCTCCCCTTGATTTGAATATCAAGGGCTAACTTCGCTGCCATTGAGATGGCGAAGACTTCAGCCTGGCAGACACTGGTGTGTTTTCCAAGTGAGTACTCCACTCCAAAATCAGGCTCAGGAAAGTAGACACCTGCCCCAGCTCCCTCATTAGTGAGAGTGCCGTCGGTGAAGATTTTTAGAGCAGACCGGGGAAGGCACGATAAGGCACCTCTCTCAGTCCACGATTCCCTTGCAGGAAAGCTTACAGAGAAGCGACGCCCGAAACGAAGCTCTGGTACCATCGCATCCCGTGGCATACCGGCCAGATGGTTTTCCAAGTCCAGCCGATAGGCCATAGAGCAATGAGAAGAGCCAGTCCAGCCGCCCTGCCAACCTCCCCATAAGCGCAATCTGCACACAGCCCTTTTGGACTCTGCCTGAATGACAAGATCCAGGGGTGGCAGATTGAGTAAGACCTCAAGAGCCGCAGTAGCCGTGGATCGCATGGAGCCCGTAATTCCCAAGCAGGCAAGCCTTTGCAGGCCGCCAGCTTCCAGATCGCAGTCCCCACAAGCGTCCTCGGCCACCATACACAGGAGGCAAATGTGACCATGGGTCTGACGATCGAGGTGTACATCCTATGCACAACCCTCGGTCTCATGCCCCATGTGCAGCCAAAGGCTCTCCTGCATTGAGCGAAGACCCTCATAGCCGCATTAACTTTTCCTCTACGTGTATTCCCCATGTCAGCTTCGAGTCAAGGAAGACTCCAAGGTGCTTGACATGAGGAGAGAGTTGCAGTGTGTGTCCAAAAAGTACCCCAGCTTACGTCTTCTGGACAAGAGCACCAAGTTGCACTTTGTAGGGTACACTGTCATATCATATCCCAAGGTAACAAGGTCCACGATCCAGTCCCGTTCAATGACAGTTACCATTGAGTGGAGAGCCGTCTCCGTAGAACTACCCCTCCGGTAAGCTTGCTGTGAGGTGTTTAAGAGAGAAGCCTTTAAGGGTACTTCCTTAATATATTCATCTACCAGCCTCTCCAGGCATTTCAAAAGAAATGAGGAGAGGTTTATGGTTCGAAAACTCTTCGGGTCCATGTTGGAAGCCTTACCAGGCTTCGGAACGAAGGCAACCCTCACTTTCCTCCACATCTCAGGGACATACCCAAAAGCGATACATGCCCTGAAAATGGAGTCGATGTATGGGGCCAGCACCACGCTCTCAGCCTTAAGAGGGACAGGCAAAATACCGTCTGGACCCAGGGCTTTAAAGGCCGAGAAGGTTGAAATTGATCATTTCACCTTCTCGACAGCAACTACCTTGGCGGCAGTGGACCAATCTCCACCAGTGCATAGAGGTAGCGGATAATCGGAACCTGCCTGTAGGTCTTCTTCTAGCCTGCAGTCAGGAAAATGCGTCGAGAGAAGAAGTCTACAGGCTTCCTCTTTCGATCCCGTAAAGGAGCCATCTGACCCTCTCAGAACATTCAGCCTAGCCGACGGGTCGCCCTGAGTCCTGAGCAGCGTAACCGGCTCACGATAGCCGTCAACCTCATCGCAGAAATCTACAAAGGCCTGTCTTTTTGATTTCCTGACAAGCCTCTTGTAATTACTCTGAGTCTCGCGGTAGGCCCGCTAGTCTCCCTCCAAGCCCGACCTCCTGGCCTTGTTGAAGAGGCTTCTGGGAGCCTTACGGAGTACACTAAGACTACCGTTCCACCACCTTCCAATGTCCATGCTAATGGGACAGGAAGCCTCGCAAGCCGCAGTTACAGCGGACTGCAGCCTTCCAACCGCCTTTTCCAAGGCGGCAACACTTCTGATTCTCTCAGCCGGAGAGTCGAGCATGGAAACTAGCTCCCTGTGGTATCTCCCCCAATCAGTCCGCTTCAGATTCCTGTATGGTTCCACCTCATTGGGGTCAGCACCCATACAGATCTCAATGTAGCGGTGATCAGAGAGAGACTCCTCTCGCGAAACCCTCCAGCCGGAAAACTGGGGAAGATACTTATATAATTATATATATAATAAAGTTAATTAAACATATTATATTATTACCAATACGTTTCTTTTAATATTTTTACGGTAGTTGACCATTTCAGGATATAATCCTAGCTACATTTTGTAGATATATTATATTAAGTCTGAGTACTCAGCACACTTCATCAATTTTCGTTCGAAGTTTTCTGAACTACATATATTTAAAAAATAACTCCATCCAAACTTCAAGGAGTTCCATTTTTTCCGCAATCTAAGAAATATTGTAGCAAGTGTTATACCATTTTAGAATCCTTATTAAATGCGTCAAATCTTAAAGTTACTTGCCAAACTGGCGCAGTACTTTTTTTTCATTACAGTCAGTTTAAGTTGGGTGAAATATTAATTTTCTATTCTGGGTTCGGCGAAATGTGACATTTTCTTCCAAGCTAGAACAGTTGGCTTAGAATTTAAAGGAACAGATTACATAAGCACTGCTCAGGTTTATATAAGAAAAATAAAATTGAAAATAGTAAAAGTTTGTAGCGACAGGAGCTAAAAAAACATCATAAGGTGTGCATTTTCTCGAAAACAAAAGAAATGTCTAAAATTTGAAAAATACATGACTTAGATTTTTTTTATATTTTTCTGGTAACTGTTATGATTTTATCTATCAACCGATTTCGGATTCACGTCGACTTACGGGACACCGTGTATATAAGTCTGGAACGTCAGCAATAATGTAACATCACAGAAACGATGTAGGATCGTAGAGATCAGTTCAGTATTATACAGACAGCCGATGTGTAAAGAGTCTAGCATTTAATAAACAGCTAAACACAACATGGTGTCAAGTGTTAAAATTAAAAAGTGAGCAATGAAAAATGTGTTAAAAAGTGAAAAAGTGCCTTAAAGTGTCTCGAGATGCTAATTAAAGTTAAAATTAAAAAAAAAAAACAAAAATATGGAAGGTTTACATCCATCAAGCGAAATTAATTTCAGTAAATCCAATCTTGCTGAAGAATGGAGAACGTGGTCTCAAAAGCTTAAATTCTATTTGTTAGCTGCTGACCATGAAAAACAGAGTGACGCATTGCATTACATTGGTGAAGAAGGCGTAAAATTTATAATACTTTTAATATCGCTAAAAAAGAAGTTAAATTTAACGAGATAGAAGAGGAATTTCAAAAACATTTTTTTACCTAAAAAGGATTTGGTGTACGAAAGATATAAGTTCTTATCTAGTCGCCAACATCAGAGTCAAACGGTAGAACAATTTCTAACACAGTTAAAAGGTCTAGCTTCTAGCTGTGAGTATCAATCAATGGAAACAGAAATGATTAGGGATGTGTTTGTAATGGGCATACAAGATGAGACATTGAAAGAGAAGCTTTTTAGAGCAGAAAATCTAACCCTTGAAAAGACAGTCGAAATATTTAAAGCATACGAGACCAGCAAGGTTCAACTTAAGCACTGATAACAGACACCAGTAAAATAGCAGCAGATTTCAATAAATTAAATCTATCCAAATGGAGAGGAAAAAATGGTAATCATCACTATCGACGGAATGAATGGCACAGAGACCACAGTCTTTTAAATGGTCCAGAAAGGTCGTCGAAAATAACAGCAACCAGCAATTCAGCAGGTGTGACAAACAAAAAATTTGTTATCGGTGTGGTCAAATTCATCGAACGAGATGCCCAGCGGATGGAGTAAGATGCGTGAAATGCAAGAAGACGGGACATTTTTTTTATAATGTGTAGAAGTAATACAATAATTAAAACGGTAAAATTATGTGAAGGTGATAGTACAGATAGTTTTTTCTTTTTAGGCAGTATAAATGTAGTAAACAAATTTCAACTGCAAGAAGATTCATCGTGGACCATAAAAATTTTAATTAATGGAAAAAAATTACATGTCAACTGGATACTGGTGCACAAATTAATGTGATGTCGTTTCATATTTTTAAAAATTAAAGTTACCGAAAGAAGTCATCCAGGTAAGAAATAAAAAATAAAAACATACACAGGTGAAAAATTAAAGGTAACAGGAAATTATTCACTAAAATGTGTAATTAATAACCAGACGTGTAATATTCAATTTATTTTTGTCGAAACCGGTGATAAGTCTGACAATATAACGATTTTAGGGTTAAAAGAATGTCTCAAACATAATTTGATAAAACGAGTTATGAAAATTGAAAAATAGAATAGCTATGAAGATATCTTTGATAGATACAAAGATTTATTTGAAGGTCTGGGTTGTTTAAATATTGAGTGTCATGTTAGTTTAAAATAAAAGGCCATACCCGTAGTCGATCCTCCTAGGAGAATCCCATTCAAATTGCACGATAAATTGAAAAAAGAATTAAATAGAATGGAAAAACTTAATGTAATTTCAAAATTAAACGGTACCACACAATGGGTTATTTCAGTGGTAGTTGTCGAAAAACCAAATGGAAAATTTCGTCTATGTCTAGATCCAAGAAATCTAAATAATAACCTGTTGCGGTGCCATTTTCCATTCCCTGAATTAGAAACTATTAAAGCCAGGCTTAATGGCGCAACATATTTTTCTACCCTCCATGCAAGTTCCGGATTTTGGATGATAAAGTTATACGAAGAAAGTTCGGATCTTTGCACTTTTAATACCCGAATCCGTATAAATTTCAGAGGCTACCATTTGGACTTAACGTGGCACCAGAAATTTTTCATAAAGCAATGCTCGATTTATTTTCGGACCTTCAAGGTGTAATTATATACATTGATGATATTTTAATATGGGAACGCACAAAACAAGAGCACGATATTCACCTTGAAAGAGTATTGGAAAGGACGCGCAAAATGGGTTTGAAATTAAATAAGGAAAAATGTCGTATAGGTTTGACAAGCTTAAATATTTTGGACACATTGTTTCGAAAGATGGGGTCCGTCCAGATAATGATAAGATTAAAGCTATTGTAGAGATGTCTAGCAACAGTTTTGCGAAAGACGTGCAACGCGTTCTAGGTGTAATAAATTATTTAGGGTCATATGTAAAAGATTTGTCGAATGAGACTATGACTCTCAGAGGTCTACTTAAAAAGAAGTCTCCCAATGCCTTCCAATTTGCTGTTGTTGCAGTAATTTTACAAAATGATCGTCCTCTGGCTCATGCTTCTAAGACTCTAACAGAGACCCAAAGAAATTTTGCACAAATTGAAAAAGAATTATATGCAATTGTATTTGGATGCAAAAAGTTTCATCAGTACATATATGACCATAAAATTGAAGTGGAAACTGACCACAAACCCTTAGTCATACTTTCAAAAACGGCAGTAGCTGATATTCCGTCTAGATTGCAACGTATTATGCTCAATTTACAAATGTACGACTTGAACATAAACTACAAACCGGGAAGTCAACTTCCAGTTGCTACTACGCTATCTAGAGCACCCCTTCCAGAAATGGAAGAGGACCTAGATACTGACATCAGAGTAAATGTCAACGTTTTAAAAGCATCCCTAGCTGTTTCGGAAAAACGGTTGGAGCAAATAAAACAGGAAATAAAAAAGGACAAGCAAATGCAACTATTGAAATATCAAAATACTCAAGGCTGGTCCGACTGTCGTCAAAAAATTCCAATCGAAATCAGAGAATTTTGTAAGCTTAAGGATGAGCTCTTTATTATTGAAGATCTTATATTCAAAAATAACAATTTAGTAATACCAACAGGTTTAAGAAATGAAATAATTGGCCTTCTGCATGAAGGTCACCCACGAATAGTTAGGCGCAAAAGACGTGCACGCAGCCTAGTATATTGGCCAAAATGTCGGAAGAAATAGTAAATTTTATAAAAAATTACCATATTTGTCAAGAAAAGGTGAAAGCCAATATTAAAGAAAATTTAATGCCACATCCAATTCCACAGTTTGCGTGGGAAAAGCTTGCCATTGATATATTTCAATTTGACCGAAAATATTATCTCTTGATTGTAGACTATTTCTCACAATTCATTGAAGTTATCAAATTGTCTTCCTTTAATTTTATTACAGTTATAGGTCATATGAAAAATGTCTTCTCTCGTTTTGGGATACCGCGAAAATTAGTGTCAGATAACGGGCCTCCATTTTCATCTATGGAATTCAAAAATTTCATGCAAGAATGGGATATAGAACACACAACTAGTTCTCCTAATTATCCAAAATCTAATGGTTTAGCTGAACGGTCAATCCAAACAATCAAAGAAATAATGCAAAAAACGAAAAAATTCAACCAAGAATTTGAATTAGCTCTACTAGAAAATAGAACGTCCCCACTAGAAACAGAGTATTCCCCATCCGAACTATTAATGTGCAGGAGGAAAATTCAGAAAAAAGATTCCCGTCTCACAAGAGCTACTCATGTCGCGCCTACCAGATTTTAAAAAAACATAATTAAATATTAAAAGAAATACTGAAAAGTCGAAAAAATACTATAATTTACACTCGAAAGTCTTATCTGAGGTCAATGTAGGGGATTTAGTATTATTTAAAAAAGACATAAACTCGAGTTGGGATGAAGGTCAAGTAATCTCAAAATGCAAACAACCCAGATCTTTCATAACAAAGTCGAAAAACGGGAGATACTACAGACGTAATAGAAAACACTTGAATCTTTTGCATAAGTCTAGTAATTTAGAAGAACATGTTCTGGAAAATGAACAACAAAGTTTCCCATTGCCAAAAACACCATGTCAAGTTGAAAGTTTACAAATGCCTGAAGTTTCCAGTCAAATTGAAAATAGTGAATCTAATGAGTTGTCAATAACAGCAAAGAATACCCCAAGAAGACACGATGAATCTTCTAATAACAGTTCAAGTCATTATCAAAACAAAACTAAATCCGGAAGAAATGTGAAACCACCAAATAGGTTTCCTTATAATAATTGTTTAATCTTAAGTCGTTTTTCAAGCTTAATTAAATCAACAAAGACAATTCATCAATTCATTTGCATGCATTTCACAAATCATTGACCTTCTCTTAGAAAGCATAAAGGCATTCGCTGACAACACATAAATTGGCTTGTAACACGAAAATAAAAACGCGCAACCAGCACAGGTCATTCGTTTTAGTAATTTGTAAATGCGCTAATTTTGTGTATGTCAGCAATGCGTTTACTGCTGTAATGATTATTGACCCTAGCTTTAAGTAACTCTAGTTTTTTGTAAGCTTGTATAAATATCGTGCAAAATAAATTAAATATATCAGTTTTCATTATCATATACAAGGTGTTGTTTTACCAGTAGCTTTCGCTTTTGTGAGTCTCGATTAAGATTGTCTTGGTACAAGAACCGAAAACAATCAACAAGTAACTTACGATAAAAGCATCGCAAGCATCATCATATCACCATCTTCATTGCGACGGACAATAAATTACTTACTGTGTCGGTACAAAAACCGGACACAGCTCCAACAAATTCGTTCACGATACAGGTATCCTGAGCTCATCTACATTCCATCAGAGTAAAAGAACTTCTAATTTACAATAATAATATTTAAATGTTAAAGACTGAAATATATTTATCAATTGGATTCATACTAATATTATATTATACTTCACGTACATTAATTTTACATGAATTTATACTATGAAATACGTAAATTGTTTTTAGTTTTAAATAATTATATTAATATTACTTAACTTATATAAAATAATAAATAGATTTAGCGAGTTTAAATTTAAGTTTAAATATATCTAATATTTAGATTAAAAAAAAATGAGGGATGTTATATGTATATACCTATATACATATATGTCACTCATAGTCAGGAACGTCAGCAATAATGTAACATCACAGAAACGATGTAGGATCGTAGAGATCAGTTCAGTATTATACAGACAGCCGATGTGTATAGAGTCTAGCATTTAATATACAGCTAAACACAACATGGTCTATGAAAGATATCTTCATAGCTCCTACCTTGTTAGTTTCCAATAAACCCATTTCAGTATATCCCTCAGGAACATTTGCCGTGCAGTCACTCAACTGCCCAGTTTAAAACGGCACAATAAAAGTACAAATATACTTAAAGGATTGTTTTCTTCCTCCGAATTGTCCACAGAAATGGTGCTAAAATTCATCGTATTTGCCCTCTTCATCCAACACACAACAGGAGAAATCGCTGACAAACCCTATATAATGACCCAGCTTAATGGCTCGGGTATATTTTTCGAGGACCTAGGAAAACTCATGGTGTATCATGACACCTGGAATGTCCTCACCGAGATAGATTCGGACGAACTAGATACCCAGATTAACCTAGCGGAATATGCAGAGCACTTAGTGCACAAACTCTGCATACATATAACAGACCAAGCAGATCGGTGCAACGTACAGCAACTACACATACACGCTATAATAGACAGCGTACGAAGGCGCACGGAAACTATAAAGGAACTAGTACCAGGAAAACGTAAGGCCAGATCTTTATTTGACGGAATAGGCGGTGCCATGCATTACTAATTCGGCAACATGGACAGCAATAACGAGAAAGAAATATACAGCAGGTTAGATGAAATTGAATAAAACGCACAAGCCCTAGCCGAACTAGAGAAAAAACAAATTAGTATTGGAAAAACTACCACGCAAAAGATTCAAAAACCGCTGGCTCTGCTAATGGATCGTCAACAAAAAATAGCACACCAGGTGAAAGACCTCCACCATGTGGCCGATAGGCAACTAAGACAAGAGATTACATCGAGCTTATTACTCCAAATCATCGAAGTCGAATATCGACAACAAGCCCTTCTGGATATAATAATGGCTAGTAGAACCAACCATATTTATCCACTCCTCCTGTCTCCCAGAAATCTGCTAGAGATATACCGCAAGACGACCTCGAATTGCCCAAATGACCAAAATTGTCTATCTGTCCTATATCAGACAGCAGGAACACAGTCACAAACACTAGAATTCCTCCTATTAAAAGGCGAGGACATGAACACTTTCAAGAAAATAACAAGTAATTTGGAAGAAAACACGTATGTAGGCCGGCTGACCACGCGTATAATCAAAGCGGCAACATCCAACGAATGTGCCATTAAATTATTATATAATCCTTTAAATGAAGTGCATGAATGCAGGACCAGAGTACAAGTTCCCCAAAAGGACATGTTGATAAAACTGAGCAAGGCCAATGCATGGCTATTCTCGATCATCACCTCCACGGTGTTACAAATCACGTGTCCAGATCACTTTGTGATATCAAAATTAGAGGGCAGGGGATACTTGAAATAACGCAGCCATGTCAAGTGCAAATAAGTGACAAAATGCTCAAATATGAAGGTCAAAGTTAATGCCCGCTGAAAATAATTCAACCCAAACAATTTCCAAAATTTAATCATTCCTTATTGAATTTGAGTCTGGCCGACATTTTACCAGAACCTCAAAACAGAAACCAACTTCCAATGGAAATTTTAACGGGAGACGATCTCCACAAATCAGTCTACCAGGGCACGCATTCCCTAGAGGAAATTTGAGGTAAAATTAATAAATACCAGGAAAAGGTATCGAGCAGACAATACCATATCCTGTCCACCACCTCGGCATCATTTACGAGCCTACTTGTTCTGGCCATAATGATTGTGGTGGCAGTAATATATCTTACCACTATTGTCATCAAGATGAAACAACAGAGGAATCAACTACAAGGTAATCCCGAAATTTCATCAGAGGGAATTCCTTTAGAAGAACGAACGCCTGCTCCGCAACCCAGTTTAAGGCGAACTAGAAGCCTCGCTAAAACCAAATCAGTTCAAATTGTTCCAAAATGCGAGACTGGCACTGTCAACATTGGCCACTTGATCGATGTAAACTTTATAAACAAAAGTAAACCTCGTCACATGTACAAATCATATGAATAACTAACAAAACAACTTGTAGTAGAAATAAAACAGACCTAAAGTGTCAAAGGTAAAAATGTATTACAATTACATAACAAAATAAGTTAAATTAAATAACTTCATGTAAAGAAAAAAAGAATAGAAATAAAATTAAATTTAAAAGCGAACATAAAGGAATATAAATAGATATAACAGTGGATAAAAATGACCAAATTAGGTATGGAATATATATATAAAACAAAATAAGATATATAGCAATTATCGAGCGTAAAAGATACAAAACAGTGTAATTACTTGAACAGTAGAGGTAACAAAAACAAAAAGTAAACAAATAACTAAGGATAAAGTACCCAAAAATGCATGGAGTAAAAATAAAATTAAATGTATTAAATTTATAAATAGATAAATAGAAAATTTAGAGAAAACATGCCTTTGCAAAAAAAAAAATAACAAATTAATAAGTAAAAATTAAAACGAAGAAGCTTACTAGGTTACTAATAGTAGCAAAAATAATAAATAAATAATAATAATAACTAGTATTAGAGTAAAAATACTAACTTTAAAAATAAGTGCATTACTACTACCGCTCAAATATAACGAAACTAACATTATAATAGGACATAATATAATTAGTTCCTAGGCTAAACATAAAGGAAAAAAATTGAAAACAAACAAAATTTTGTAAGATCACACCGAACCGACCGAGAGAACCGCCAAATTAGTACCAACCTAGCTAAACCTAATAGACCTAAAAACAAAACAAAACAAAAAAGAAGCCGAAGCGATGCGTCCTTGTCTTCCTTTTAATCACGCCAGTATCAAAAAAAAAAAGGGGGGAAAACCGTGAAAAATAACAAAGGGAAGGGGGTAAAAATCAGAACATACTAACGCTTTCTTTTTAGTTTTATTATTATTACTTTTTTTTTTATTATTTTATCTTTTTTTTATACAAGCAAAAAGGAAACAGAAGAGAGACAGGAAAGGTCAAAGCGAATCAAAACATTATAAAACACATAAAATAAAAAGAAGCGTGAGAAACCATTCTCATTCCCAATCCTCGTCGGATTCTTCCTCAGTTCCGAGGGGGAGGCGTTGCCATCAAAGGCTGGATGATGGCGAAGACGGCCGAATCAAAGACCGAGTGATAACACGCACATAACCCATATCGCCCGGTAATATTAAGCATACCACCTGAAAAAAAAATGGGTAAGTGGGTTGTCATGTAAGAATCATAAGTATCCACACTCACCTTTGACAACCCAGGATTGCCCTTGGTGTGGGTAGATGGGTAAGTCCACCGAGTAGGTGCGGTCGGACACGGCCTCCTCGCCCCACATGGTGAAGGGACACTCACCTCGTCGTAACAACACTAGCCGGATCGGACCACGCCACCCGCGAATCACGTGCAGCACAAATATTGAGTAGGCGACGAAGGTAAGGCTAGGCGGGCTGTGCATAGGCACGTTATACAACATCTTGGTACATAACATCCTAAGGTCAGGTTAGCCAAGAAATTTAATGTACGACGTGAGCTCGATTAAGACCCATTCACAAATAATCAATAGCCCAACATATAATAAGTAGTCCCCCATAACGCTTTTCTGCCACAAAGTATTAGATGCACGGTAAGCAGAATGGATATCGGACACCAGCAGATAAGAATTCCTATTTGGTACACAACAATAACAAATCTGATTCTGGTCAGGACAATCCTCCCTTCGCCGGGAGTTATTCCTCTCCAAAGAATTACTCTCTTATTTGCGGGGGGAATGAGTGTTGCATGCTAAAATATACTTATATAGGGTATAAAAGAAAGAATAAAAAAAATAGCCAAATCAAATAAAATTTGGGTCATAAAGCTTCTGTTAAGGCAGTGAAGAAAATTACATCAGCAATTTTCTTCACATGCCACTAATTTTTAGTGAAAAATGTTCCCAGTAGAAATATTTAATTAAAAAAGAATAAAACCAGTACGATTTGTCATGAAAATCACAATGTGTATGCACGAACGTACATACATATCACAAAAAGCTTTCGCTATAAAAAGTGCGCGCCGCGAAAATACATTACATGTATACGCGCGCCGCAATTTCAAGCGAAGGGACGGTGGCTGATGTTTATAAAAATATCATATTACAGTTTTTTTCAAGCCATCGTCCAACGAAAAATATTCAGGACATGTTTAATCAAATCCAGAAGAAATGAAAATTTTTCCCAGGGCAGAAATGCAACTATGAATTTTCTACCCTGAATGAGGGCTCTTGATCGCAGTGAAAGTGATCAAGAACCGAGTTGGTTCTAAAAACTTTTTTCGGGCGGTTCGGCGGTAATTTACAGATCGGTAATTAAAAAAAAATATTAGAGTTGATTTTTAACGACTCGAGTTGATTTTCGAACTAGAGGAGTGAATTTCAAAAGTTGGTTACGGCGGTTGAAAGAAGAAAAAAAGGTCTGGATCGCGGTGAGTAGAAAAAATTGTAATTGCGAATTAAAGTTCTGGTAAAACAAAAGAAAAGCGGAGTAAAGTGCTAGTTAGAAATTAAAAAAATAAGTAAAAAAACGAGTTTTCAAACAAAACTGAGCCCAAACCGCATGAAAAAATAGTAATAAACTTTTCTTCACACACAGAGGTGGACTCAGACTTTTTGATTGGGACATTTCTCTTGAATATTCTTTCTGTTCATGAATCAAATCACTTACTACCTCTGATTGATCACACTGAAATATATCGGTGATTGTCAGCGAATAAAATCTGAGTCCACCTCTGTGTGTGGAGAAAAGTTTATTTTCTACTTTTTCATGCGGCTTGGCCTCAGTTATGTTTGAAAACTCGTTTTTTTACTTATTTTATTTTCTGCCTTTTTCACGTTAACTAAATATTTCTTACGTGCTGCATGGATATATTTTAAAACAATTTTATGACGGCTGAAAAGACACTGATTTACTGAATTTTCCCGATTTTCCATGTTTTCCACAGACTTTTCCTATTACTATGATTTTTTTTTAAAAATTTACATGAATTTTCCTCGATTTTTCATGCAAGCTTTCATAATTGTTGAAGAGAAAGTATTGATGCCAGTAGCATGGAAAAAAATGTTCCCCATAGCTTATAAAACTTTTTTGTCGGAAAATTTTCCGGAAAAGTCGGAAAATTCCGGAAATTCCAGAAAATTTGGAAAATTCTGCACTTTCCTGAAACAAATTTATCACTAATCATCTCGATGAAAATTTGTCCGATGATTTTCCCGCTTTTCCGGGTTTTCCACGGAGTTTTCCACAAAAGCAACTTTATGCAACTCATTTCGCTGTACAACTTTGTCTTAGGATGCAAAACGCTCAAACTCTTCCTTGGTCTGAAAAGCTCCGGAAAAGCGTTTTACATGAATTTTCCTCGAATTTTTTTGCAAGTTTACACCATTGTCGGAGAGAATGTAATGATGCCAGTTGATAGGGAACTTGATCCTGCATAATTTAGAAAACTTTTTTACCGGAAAATTTTCCGGAAAAGTCGGAAAATTCCCGAAATTTTTTTCGGAAAAATCGGAAAACTCTGCATTTTTCCTGAAACGGATTTATCACTAATCAAATTTGTACCAAATTTTCAAATGATTTTTCCCGATTTTCCGGGTTTTCCATGGAAATTTCCGGTTCGAATTGTGATAGATTCAATTGTCGCGCAACATGAACCTGTGTGCCGAATTTCAGCTCGCTGTGATGACGTAAAGTGGGTCTACGAGAGTGTCGAATATAGTAAAAAAGAAATATATAAATAGAAATAGACAAATTAGTGTACGAGTTAAAGGGAATGGCTGGCCTCAAAAAAACCGAGTTAATTAAAAGAACTAGGTTGGTAACTATGTGCATAAGAAGGAATGAGGAAAATATTGTTAATTAATAGAAATTGATGCTGGTTATGTTGCGTAGATAATGAAATGATAATAGAAAGATTGTATTTGATTTCTGGCATAACCCCGTAGTGAATGGTTAATTGCAAAGAATTCCGATAAGAAGATTAATTAGTGCTTGATATCGTGTTGTGGATACATCTGCCCCCTGGTATAACAGGTAAATATAACAAAAAGTAACGTTTGTAGCTGAATAATTTTTACATCAACGATCTATGTATAAAGTAGCAAAATAGTTTGGTATAACATTGAAAAATTTTATTTGAGGCGAAGTATTGCTATTTTTCCAAGCTTTTAAATTATTGAAGCGTGAATCTTTCCATCTCATATACCATTTCCTGTAACAATTAATTATTTCCATCATTTTCAAATTAATATCAACCATCTTATGGAAATCAGATGTCTTCCAGTCCGTAAAAATTTTATGGGATCCAACCCAAAAATTTGTGGAAACCCTTTCCGAAAATAATCAAAATCCCTTTGTTCAGTTGACCAAGATAGCAAATATTTACCAGAATAAAACTTTTATCACCGCGAATTTTATCCCATCTTTCCTTAAGCATATCTTTCCTCTGCGTCCCTAAGGACTCATCAGCTCCTTTCTTCTAATACAATTGGAATTTAAAAAGTCTGCTTCTCTTACTGGTTAATTCAAAGCAGCTGTTCATAACCCCAGTGAAGCTTTTGCCTTTTCCTCAACTCAATAAAATCAATTTTCGTAAGAAAATTTTCTTTCTATGTTGAATTCCAAATAAGATTTGAAATGAGGTGTCTGGAAACTCCGATTCACTGTAAACTAACCTTTTCTCAAATACGCTGATAAGACACGAATCCTGCCACATCAAACCAATCTAATCTCATACCTACTCAAATTCTTGAGAGTTTGTTGAAGAGCTTTTCCTTTTTTACGATCTGCTGATTGAGTACCATGGGAATGTTTAAGCACGTTTTTTTTCGGTTAAATTAATGAAAGACCAGGTAATGTACTAAAATTTTCTCAAATGCATCTGAAGGACTGAGCGCGGTTCGAAAAATTTTCTTATTTCAGGCACGTACGGAATATTGAAAAAAGAAACCAAGTTTTACTTGAAATGATTAATCAATCGCGAGTTTACATAGTTTTTATGTCGGTGTTTTTGAGTTATTTGGAAGACGTGCACCTGAGTATCTTAGGACACAATTTTTTTTTACTGTTCGGGTTTTTAAATTTATAGAATTACATGGATGGATTGTGCCACTTGCTTTTTATTTAATTAAGGATGGCGATAGAACTTAAACTATTTCTTGCAGTATAGAAATTTTTCCTTAATTTCTATGTATGTGGAAAAACATCAGCAAGCTCCCGGCAGAAGTAATTTGGACATATCGCACACCGGCAAGAAAGCTAACATAAGTCAAAATTGGTCAATTTTCAGAATAGCGAATTAAAGAAATTGCAGAATGTTATTTTTGAAATTGTATGAAGGCTATTTCAGGTATCAAAACGTTACTGCATTTTATGTTTTGTTATTTCATGGTGATAAGATATCTTTTTCTAAGACCAAACCCCGATCCAATTCCAATATGCCGCTTTTGTTGAAATTTGTTTTATTTTATTTTTTTACTTCAGTTGCTTTAGTTTGTAAGAAACAAAGTTAAAAACAATTTAAATATTCAAATCAAATATATTCATCTATTTTCCAATCATCTTGTTTAATATTTGACAAAAATATTATAATTTTTTGTTACATACATACTTGATCTCGTTAAGAAATTATTTAATTTAAATTCATTGAAAAGTTACTTGCTAGGTGTAGATTGTTCACATGTTCTTGTAAAAATAGGGGAACAATTTTGGTATTTAATTTCCTTTAAGTAAAGTCAGGAAATCACTTTTCTTTCTTTAATTAAGTGGGATCTTCTCTTCTCTCTTCTTTTAAGAAGCTCAAAAGATTCGATTCGTATTAGGGACATCACTTGATAGGGAGAATTACTGGCAAGAAACACTTTCACGCCTTCATTCTTAAAGCTTGGAAGTTTTAAGTCTCCAAGTTTGAACGGTTGATTTGCGTTGTTTTTTGAAGGCATTGTGCTAATTTGGGTAGATAAGTATTTGAGATCCCCAAGGAGTCGGTGTTTAGCTAATTAACATTATATTTAGCCTCTTTCTTTTTGGGTCATCTTATAAAAGTTATATATTCATCTGGAACATATACAGGAGATAATTACAAATTTTTTTTTTGCCGTTACAATGAACTACGTCACCCTCGTTCTGAGTATGATTTTTATACCCTAAATGAAATCCATTGGTTATACTAAGTTTATCAATCCGTCCGTAACACCTAGAAATATTAATAGTAGAGCAAACTTTTGATGTTTGCCGTCTGCACGATAACTCGAGAACGCGTTCACTTAGAGGGCTGAAGTTTTGTACAAGGGCTTTCACAAAAAAAATTAAGTTCGAAATGGGTCGAATTGTACGTGCAACTCCTTCGTGGGGTTGCCATACCAAAATTTCGTTTTTCTCTGCCTGAGAACGCGTCGACGTAGGCAGCTCAACTTTTGTACATGGTATTTTCATAGGAATAGTAAATAACATTTTGAAAATGAACTAAATCGGGCAACACCTTCTTGGTGTTGGCATATAAAGATTTAGGATTTTTACATATACTGTGAAAACGATCAGTCTTAGACAGCTTTAGTATAGTAAAAAAAATTTTCAGAATATTGAATTGGATATAACCATTTTTATTGTCCGATGAACCGTTTTAGAAATATATGCGAAAAACCACTTCAAAAATCAAACTTGCAGAGATGGGTGACCGTACGAAATTACATACGGGCATTCATCTAGGGTATCACAAGAATTGGTCTTATACCAATTCTAACTTTTTTACGTATTTTGCGGTATTTGTAAGCATAACTTTTTATGCTAAAACAAAGAACAGCGTATATTCATACCTGGCGCTAATAAATCTTCTTTATTTTATCCACAGCAATTATTAGAATAAAAACTAAATTCAAGGTCACCTTTTGCTTACCGTGCTTGGTTTTACTTTAATGTTTAATTTTACACTTTTAATTCGTACCTTCCATTCAAGTGAAAATTAATTGGAACACTATGGACCAACTAATTTGCTATGTATTTTTTTATGTTTAGTCGAGCAAAACCGTTTTATCCTATTTTTTTGTATTAAGAAAAGTAAAAAAGAACTCTGATCATAATATTAGAGGAGAGCAATGAAGTTTTTTACTTTTATCAAATCGATTTTAGGCAGAATAATTAAAGACTTGAAATTTTTTATTTCTATGAAATTATAAATAATTAATTTTGGCTCGTTTTACTATGAATAATGCTGGCATGTGAAAATAGAGCTACATGAATGTGGTGCCATATGAGCTGATGAGTGTGTTTGTGGTCCAGTTGTATACAGTGAAGTTGATGAATGTACAAAATTCACAAATTTTCATGGAAATAAAAGTTCTGAATTCCATTTGGAATTTATTTGCAGATTGAAATGCTTCACCACATACTGAAAACTGAAAGCGTTAAATTGCAAAATTCTCGTAAAATATTTATTTTAAAAATACATACATTGTAGGTGAAGTTGAGGATGTAACACGAGATTAATGTAAACCAAACTGTTTCATATCTAAATTATACGGAGAGTTTCGGCACCACAAAATCAAACTTTACAGCAGTTTCGAGGCTTTTGTTTTAGCCTAGTTCTGCATTAATTGAGCAAACCATGTGAATGGTGTAGACTTGCAGTAGTACATGTATTGAAGTCCAATATAAAGTACGTAAAAGTAATCGACTTAGTGTTTTAAAAGTGCTAAGTATTCTTACGTTACATCTTGTTTTGTCAAGCTTCATATCTTTCGATAGATGGCGACTGGCAAATTAAAGTCGATGAGCAAACCATCCTAAACCTAGCTGGAGCCTATAAAAATTCAAATTCAGCAATTATGTTATCAACCATGCACACAGTTCCAGAAGTAAGAATACTTTCACTGCCAAGCCTAAAGAATGCAATGTAAAGAATACAATGTAATTGATACTGCCGTCCTTGTAGCCTACAATAGTTGTACTACAGGTAACATAATACAAAACTTATATGTGTCTATGTATAGCCGGACACAGAAACTTCTTCATAATTTTTGCTTTTGAACTCTACAAATAAAACGTCGAAGCACGCGCCTATAATCTTATTGTCTAAGGAAAAATATTGACTCGTGAAGTGACATAAGATGTACTTCGAGACGTGAAATCGTACCTCCACATTAGCAAGGTCTTTCTATTGATGCTAAGAGTCGAAACATAACTGTTTGTATAAAAATTGCAATTCAGATTTCGTAAATTTCGCAGTTTGAATCACAAGTTAGAGTACGTGCATAACGCGCCGAGGGATGGCAGGGAGAGGCAAGGAGAGCCAAAGAAATGCAAAGCTAGGCAAGGAAAGGGCTATATCAAGAGTTTAATAATAAAATGGTTGCACGCTGTGCTATGAGAGTGTCCATACCAACACTGTGCCAGCGCGCGATGTGGCGAGATACCTCGAGCGCGCTAATTTGGATAGTTGTCATATATACTGGAAGAATCTATGAGGATCGGTATGTAAATCTTTATACATATATGTGAATGGTGGAGCTCCCCAAATTCTGATCGCTTGTTACTTATGGGATAACAAGCAAAACTGCGGTAAGGCCTGGGCAAATAAATAAATAATGATTAATTTTATATCCTTAGAAAGGAAATTCAAGGAATATATAGGAGATAAGCTTCCAATAAAAGTACTATCTTCGAACATATTTGGAATTTATTGAAATTATAATATGAATTTTAAGGCGAAATCAGCTTAAAGTACCCTTATGTGTAAAATGCCATATAGCTGCACTACTTGGCAAATACAAAATTTCTTCTTCAGAATCTGATGACATAATTTATGCTCTTACTTCGCGATTTACCTTGTTGTGAGCAATACACCTCGAGGTGTATCGTCAGCTGGCTCAACTGCATACGTACCTTAACAGACTACAAGAAAGCCTTGCACTTTTTGCTAGATCGCAGTATGCCTCATATTTTCGACCAGTAGTGCAATATAGCAAAAATGTAAGAAAAGTCCCGGCTACATATTCGTGCAATCAATTCACCCAATTATTACATTTATGTTCAATGGTAAATCAAATGTCTTTAGGTTTCTTATTTTCTCACTTTAGTAATCGAATTTCATAACAAAACGAAATGATCTCTTACGAGCGTAGATTCTCCGTTTATAAACAATTCCACGCGTACCTTCCTACGCCCTCCACGAAGATATCACGAAAGTAAAATTAAAATAGTTCTGATCACCTTTATGAGTTTCACAGTAACTTTTATGCTGAATTTATTACTCGAAAAGTTTTGGGCATCTTTATTTTCTGAGAAATATGAATGCAATTATTGTGGCATCAACAAAAGCTTTAAGAGTGTTTCTTGATCATAGGAAACATTATTTCTACTTAATTATATTCATGTTCGCCTGGTAGCTAAAAATTTTAGAAAACCTCTTCGGGAAACTATACGGTAGTATTCCGTAATCTCATGAGCCATACAAGTGATCTAATTTGAATCCGCCGATCAGCCGAGACACAGGATAGATAAGATAGAAATGACGTAGACAACTAGTTGGGATTCTCAAGGTTATGGGGCCGGCAGGATTCTTTTTGAAGAGTGCATCTACTAGATAGATATTATGTATTGTATAATATCGGCAAAAGGAAACCGATTACGAGTCCAACTGATTTACGCAATGAGACTCCTGGCCTTTGATCATTGCAAAAAAAAAAAAACATAACGAAGTGTATGCACATGTAAATGCGACCAGGAAAGTCGAACATTAGGTTCACTCAAAATTATGACCGTATTGAACTAAAAGAAATTATAACGCTTTATTTTGTAGCCCACAATCGACATTTGAGCAAAAGCGTATTTAGAAGGGGGTCCCTCCCCCTGAATTACATTACCAAAATTTGGCGGCTTCAAAATAACGAAATTCAGATGATACGAATTTAAGCTAATTCTACAGAATGTCCATCTTCATTCCAAACTTAGACTCTCTGATTTGATCTCTAAGAGATCGATTTTCTTCATCGCACAAAAAAGCATTTTCACTTATGCAACTTCAACCTGAAAATAAAAGAAACTTTGACAAATCTTCAATTTTAGCTATTGAAGAAGTTATACACAATATTTACGGAGGTATTGTTCAGAGTTTTTTTGCCGAGGCTACCATATGGTAAAGAAAATGATCCCTTGCGTTTAAAATGTAATTGCTAAACCAGCTGTCTTCTAAAAAAACACGATTGTCCAGCAACAAGATAATAGTATTGAACACTCATTTAGCACGTTACGGCGTGTCAAGAAATGGAGTCAACTAACGATGGGATATGCAAGACTAAGCGGTCTGTCCATACAGTATTCTTTGAAATGGGGTAAAGAAGGACGCTAAGTTCATAGACAAAGTGCTGAACAATTTTGGTCAATAACATAGACTACTCAAGTTTTTATTCAAACAGTGACCTTCCGTCACTTTTTTTTTATTACTAAATAAAAACTTAATTAAACTATACTTAATAATATTTTTTTGTGTATTCATTCTTCCCACAAAGGGGGTGCAAGTACACTCCTTTGCATCCCCATCTCGACACCATTGCCCAAGGTCAAATTATATCGTACAACACTACGTACTAGGAGATGGAATCCCTTGATCGACCAGCCGCAGTCCCCTAGGATTATTGTAGCCTTCGCACTTCCGGTTTCTTGTTAAGTTCAGAGGGAAAGGTCAGACTGTGTGGCCTCCAAGTCTACCAAATTGCAAAAAGCAGTGGTCCGGAGTCAAGGCCTAAACCACATCTAAGGGTTGTCTGGCAGAACCGGCAGAATACGAATTCACCTACGTTTTCCTCATCAAGATCGATGATATATTTCTCCATTATTACTCATATTATTTTTTTGAAATATTGCAAAAGATAAAAGTCCAGCTTTAAATTCTACGTAACAGGTGACACTTAGGGACGGTTTCACAGTTCGTAGTTTAAACTGAGTTTCACAGTGTTCGACCATTTTTAATATGGCAGCACTATGGAATTGTGAAGTAATAAGCTATTTTCTGTACAATTGTGAACTAGCAAACTATTGTGAGTCATTTACTGTCAAAATATTACCGGCAAATCGTTGTGACAAAAAAATTAATTAATTAAACCTAAGAAAATGAGTAAAGACCCTTTGAAACGCACGAAACGTCACTTCATTCACATTTAAAGATAAACTGAGCTTAAACCTTAAATTTTGGTGGTTTAAGCTAAGTTTAAACGAGGTTTAACCTACCACTGTGAAACTGTGTTGAAGAGATAAACTGAGTTTAAACCACATCTTAAGTTTAAACTTGAACTGTGAAACCGGCTCTTAGTCTTAATATGCCGATTTAAGTATCTTTGTAAGCTTTTTAAGCCCAGACACACCAATAGGAGTTGCCATATC
>CAWVNZ010000700.1:54556-109748 GCA_963930735.1 Dioctria linearis
ATATAAAGCAAGTATAGTATTGATCCCATTACCGAACCCTGTGGAACTTCACTCGCCATATATATATGTTTCTTGCTTTTCCACTGTTTTACCTGAGACAACTTACAACTACATAAAAAAAATCTCATTAATATAAACCCGGATCACTGTTTGAAATCTCTTGAACTTTGTTTCAACCAAATAAATGTGTCATTGTGAAGAATTAATACTATAATAATATATATAATAATATATAATAATAATACAGAATTAGAAGCTGAGAGAATGTATAGCGCCTTCTATTAGAGGGCTATTAGCTCGTTTTAATTCGACCACTTATCGTGAGTTTGTTACATCCAGATGTAAGTTGTCTCAGGCTCTATATTAGTTGAGATAGTTCGGATATTCTTTTAGCTTCCGAAATGTGCTTATATGTTCCTCTCATACCTAACTGCGAGAGAAATTCCATTAGCAAGTTACGATTTATTATGTCTACCGCATCATTCACTTCATTAATACTCGCTGTAAATGTTGGCTCCTTACAAATGTTTTTTTTGTTTAAATACTGAAATATATTTATCAAACAGTATTCGTTTTGGTTTACTAGTATACTATATACTATAATATATACTACAAGTTTGTTTTATACTCACCCTTTTATTTGCTAAGCTAGTTTTCTATAAGTGAAAGTTGGCTAACTTCAACTTAACAATTAATTTAATGGCAAAATTTGTTAATTTATTTATGCTTAATATGAAAGGAACATTGGAGCTAGTTAGGTATTGTTGAGTGCATGCAAAAACCATTGGTGATGTGATCTATGCGGTTTTGGAAAATTTTTGGTAAAGATCGGCTGGAAGTAAAGTAGTGGATGTTTTTTTCGTAATCCTTGTGTAAAGATGGGTCGTGAATTCCTGCAACAATTGCATTAGTTCGCGCATTAGAAATTTATAGTGAAGTATAGTAATTACGTGCTTTTCCTTCGGCGCGTAATTATACCTTTTTATAGCAACTGCTGGGCGAGTATGCGTGCACCAAAACTCCTGTTGGGCGCCACGTGGTTCTGAGAGTCCACGATCTCCAAATACGCATGTAGGACGGTGTGGTGCACAAGTCACTTACACAAAAACAAAATTTCGACCTCAGTATCAAAAGAAATTTATTTTATGATATTTTAGACAAGCAGAAAATACAAGCTGGTAGAATATATGACTTCTTTTTTTTTTTAAGAAACTTAGAGCTATTAAACAAATTGTGTATGTGAATTCAAGAGCAAAAAAAAATTATGACAGCACTTATAGTGATACACGTGCCATCTGGGAATACTTAATTGATTTAATTGCGAGCAACAAAGATTAAACAAAAACCTTCCGTTTTTTTGTTTTGCGAATACCCGTTTTTGCTTTAAAAAGAAGTAAGGAAATCCAATACGGTACTTATCTTCAATTAATTCCGACAATCCTCACTAGAAATTACTTCTTCTGGACCTTTTCTCCTCCGACAATTCTTCGAGTTTTTTTCCAAATAACTTTAATTCTAACTCGGCTTCGACTTTTCCTTTATTTTCTTTCCGCCACTAATATCCTTTTTCTTTGATTCTTTTTTTTTAACTCGCGCCTGAATCTTCGTAGGTTTTCGACTGTCCCCTTCACCTACCAAAGCCGAGGCTTTTTTTTCACAAACTTCCCTTATTTTGAGCTTCCGGCCCGTATTTTGGAGACTTTTTCTCGAGTTCCCAAATATTCTCAATCTATGAATGAATCGATTGTAAATAATAACCATAACTTTTCGCATCTGCTAGCAAAATATTCACCGAGCATTTTAATTTTTCTGTGTATCATTTGTACACTCTGGAAACATCGTAACTCTTCTTTGATGATAAGAATTCCTATTTAGTTCCTATTTGTTTAAGCTTTGGGCTGCGAACAGTCGATTTTAGTTATTTGCTTTCTCCGATTCGTGAAGTCTAAATGTAAAATCCGTATCCACTCAGATCAACTCGTTGAGGTTAAGCGCCACTTTGAAGGAGAGTAAAAGCTCAGACTAGGCAAGTAACGACTATAATCCGTTTCTTTTCTAATTTTTTTTTTCTTTACCGGCATTGGAAATTGTCAAATATTTTGCCATGGCTGTTTATTTTTATAAATATTTCACTTTTATTGTTACCTAAAACACTATATTTATTATTATTATATAAAATCTCGTTCACAATACAATATATCGCTACACACCTATCACACTACTATTAAGTAAAAACCACTTTTAATTAGTTGTTTGTTAGAAAATCGCTCAATCAAACCATAACTTCTTTCATAAAATCTGAAAAGTCCTCAGAAATCAAGGAAAAATTTCGAATAATGCCCAACCATCTTGTCACCCCCCCCCCCCCAACTCTATATACGATACGCCGGTTCCATATTAGTTATTTATTCAAAATGGTTTAGAATAGAAACAGTCCAGTCCTAGCCATAGGTATGACGACAAATATCGAAAGCAGGAATCACTGTTGCATATGACTCAAACCCTCAAGAAGTATTTATTTTTCATCTCGTATACTACATTCAGCTTACTTATTTCAGGTATCTTATTATAAAAAAATGATAACAAAGAATATGCTATTCAAATTAATCATTTCCGTCTTTTATCATGTCCACTATCCAAATGATAAAAAGCAATAAGAGGATTAGAAACCACTGCAGTGCAGTATATGTACTAGTTTATAGGGCAACTTAAATTGAAATATCGCCTTTAAAGCCCTCCAACGTCCTTCGTTCATGACAATAATGTTATATTTTACCTGCCGTAATAATTAATGACGGCATTTTTCATGAATATTTACGCGAGTAACATTTTGGCTCAATTTTAAGTTTGCCCTAAAATATTATTATTTGGGTCATACTTCTATTAATAGCTCATAAAATTTTGAAGGAAATTAAGTTCAAGTTTTGAGTCGTGTCAAATAAATCGATGAGTCTTCAGGTGGTAATTGAAAATATTTTTCAATGACACATTTTCGCTAACAACATTTCCTTCCTTCCTTATTAGAAGGACGTCGAATACCACGTCTAAAAGGTAACTTTAATTCTTCATTCTTAGACTTCCGCTTTCCGCTTGATGGACCATTAAAATACCCTCCTAAATGGATCTGTAGTGAGTGCTCTTTGAACATTTCGGATATTATGTCCAGGAAATGGCAGCTACTTTCAATTAAGGTAAGCAACGACAGGAGTAAATGAAAGATTTTACGATATAAATTCAATTTTCTTTGCTCACGGGAAGAACAGGAGGAGGGCATTTACAAGTTTGAGCTTTACACGTATCTTACATGTAGGTATGTTAAAAATGCGAATTATGTATGTATGTAAGTTTGTAAGCTTATGAACCGTTCAGATTTCTTGTTTTCTTCTCAGTGGGAATTACTGTTTTTTTATCACCATTTCAGAAGTCCTAATGACTAATTAAAATCGAGTTTTAAAAAATAAATTATCAATTTTTTTGGGCAAATATATTTTTGTGATTTGCTGAGAGGATTGTATGTGAGGAAATATTTTAAAATTATCGCTTTAGCTTCTGTTGAAAACCCGGCTAGTTTAAGTAGGTAGAAAACTATCTATGCCTTAACAAATTCAAACTGTAGCGTCACTACACTCGAGTTTGATTACACTACAAACAAATTTAAACTTTCCATTGAAGACATTTATATACGGGGCGCTTCCCCTTAAGAGGTCAGTAGAGCAGAAGGTGATAGTACTCACCTAGGTAAACAAAAAATTATGGCAAGGGTGTGGGGGGGGGGTGCAATATCAACATAGTTGCCCCCAATTCACACAATTGGACAATTTCACATTTTAAAAAATGCTGGGCGTTAGAATTAAGAGCTTATTGTATGCAGAACTTCCTTTCCACTAACTGCTCAAGCAACCCCCCATACCAGTGGCGGATCTAGAATTATGGTGAGGGGGGAGGGGGCGCCACTACGATTTAAGAATGGTATATGCTGAAAACTGAACAAAAGTTTGAAGACACTCGCCACCATTTGCCAATGTCAAATGCACAAAATTTATCATTTAAAAGATACGAGTCAAACAGATTAGCAAGTGGCTATCACTCGCAAGGAAGAAATTTGTAACTCAGAAAAGTCAAAGGGGATGTTAGATTATACATTGTGCTTTGGTTTGTAAATGGTGGAAGTGTAAAACTTCCCAATCATCCATTTTAGTTAGTAAAACTAGGGAAATAAAAGTACTTTATTCAAATTCACGAATCATCATAAATTGTATCTTTGTAAAATACAGGAATTAAAAATTTACATTTATTTAAAATAGCAGTCACAGAATAGATGCAATATATACCTTGTACGTATATAACTTCGTCGGCAAGCTACGAAAGTGTGACTTCTTTTGTTTTTAATATTATTAAGCCAAGCTCAGGAGATATCCTATGAACTATGATGCAAAGCACAGCATGGCAAGAAGGTGATAAACGAAGTAATTAGGTAACGTGAGGAAGGTGGCGAAGGTGCTGATGCATGTCACACTTAAACTTTCGCAGATTGTATGCCGACAGAAGATTGAAGACTGTTCCACGTTCGTACACGACCGAAAGTATTTTGAAGGGTAAAAGGATGTGCGCGGCTTGCAGTGCGAGTATTACATGGAGGAATCCGGGATCAGACTAGACTTTCATCAGAACATTGAGTATGCATGTAGCAATATAGGAGCGAAAGGCAACCAACATAACGGCGGTGCTCGTGGAAGTCCATATGGCAAGTGTTTGCTACATCGCAATGAGCTGAAGGTTCTCTTTTCGACAATACCCAACGAAGCTATGGCTCTTCGACCAGCCCCGAGCTACATATGGAAGTTATATTCCAATCTAGGTCTAATGTATTACTGTAGAGGAGCGCTAGAATCGATGGACTGAAATATATCTTACACCTTTTCAGAAATCCAAGATATTTCGTTGTGATCTGTTCAGCTTAACATACTGCAAATATTAATGTCAAGAGTGCATATAGACGGTGTATCGTCCATCAAAATAAACGGGAGTGGAAAAATTATGGTCTTGTTTTAAAGAGATGGGACAGCTTTTGAACTTAAATGTATTCAATTCGATGCGATTCGGTTTGCTCCAAGCGAGGATATAATCAAGGTTGTAGGTACTGACATCGGCAAAACAATGGATGAGATTGAAAGTAAGGGAAAGCAGATCATTAATGAAAACTGAGAAGAGAGATGGAGAGATAGCAGAGCCCTGAGGCTTCCCGGCATTTATTTTTTTAGATTGAGATGTAACGCCATTTAATATAGTCCGTATTAAGCGACCATATAAAACATTTTATATTCATAATAGAAGGGGACGAGAGAAGCCAAGTGCTTTAAGTTTGGCTAAAAGGGCTGAACTCCAGACAAATGGAGAGTACTACGGCTTCAACGTTCCATAAGAAAAGTCAGAAATGAAAAGTCATATTGGCCATCGTTGTGGGTTTGATTAGTTTCTAGATACTTCTTTAATTTGGAGTTAATGATAGATTCAAAAACCTTTTAAAGAATCGAAGTGATTGTAATTGGTCGATAATTTGAGGAATCACGACCATTTCTATTCTTGGGAATAGGCTGAACGTGAGATAGTTTCCAAACAATTGGAAATTTTCCTGTCGAATAAGACAAGTAAAATAGTTTTCGCAGAGCTTTAGCCAAGAATGAGGCGCAGGTTTTGTTTAACGGGGGCTTGAAACTATCAGGACCTGCAGCTATGGGGGCGTTGAATTCTTTAAGGACTTTGAACATATCTCTCATATGGATGTATATTGGCTTTTGTACACATCTACAAGGGAGAAGTAAAATGGGTGGAAAATGAAAATTTTAGGTGAATCTAGCAGTCTAAATACTTGTTTTATTCAGGAAGTCAACAATCACTTCATTATAAAGTAGTGAAGGAATAGAGGAACTGCTGAAGTTGCTCCTGAGAGTTTTGACCTGGGACCAAAAAGCTCTGGCGCCTTTGCGTCTGGTCAAAAGGGAAATTTCACTTTGGATAGTGTTTCAGTTATGGACATGGATGCAATTGATAGGTGCGAAAAACAGACTATTTCGCTTTTACTGCTTGATTGAACTTATCGTTAAACCAAAAGCGATTTTACTGTTGTTAAGACCTGCTGTGTAAATACCGAAAATTTCACGCATGCCCAAGGCTTAGAATTGTACTAAATTCAAATGTGCATTCATCAACATCCCTTGAAGCAAAACAGACCGACCAATCAAATTCTCTAGGATACTCATTGAGACTTTCGCAATCTGCAGATTTATTTTATTTTTATTTAACTATTGCATTTTACGAAATAATAAAAAAATTATTTAAAAATTAAAATCTTGCTTTAAATGTAATAACACTCACTACAAAAATGTACAATGACTTCTTCGCGCTGTGTAGTTTCGCTGAATTTCTCCAATTACGAGTTATGATTATTTCTTTAAATGTTAGTTTTGCTACGCCGCCGCGCCGATTATGTTCTAAGAAGCTGTCTTTACATGAAAGACGTATCAAAGACCCTTTGGCAGCTGTTTCAATTAAAACAAACCCACCATGGCGTTTACATGAATAGACTCTGCCTTGCTTCAAAGACCCCGAACAAAGCGACGCTCATGTACAGGTATCCGCGCTTCCTGTTTTCTTATAGGCTTCAATAACCATGACCGAAGGCCAAGATTCTAGCTTCCCAATTGTATCATATCGAATGCTTCCAGACATTGTTACGTTTTTTACAACTGGTACAGTAGAATAGATGTGAATCATTTTGTTAGGAAAAATTCAGAAGATCTACTGCAATTTTTTTCATTGATCTTCAGGGGGGGGGGGGTCGGCGCCAATAGCTGGATCCGCCCCTGCCCCATACCCCATTTCGCTCAGGAGTTACGGGGGTCTAAAAAAAATATTTCGGATTTTTTTACTTTAACCTCTATTTTTTTGCAAAACGGTCGTTAGCATAACTTTTTTTTATAAAAACTATAATTTCTGTAGACTCTCCCCTTTAATTTTACCTATTATATCCTATGTGCTATCTGCAGCTGTCAAAGAGTTATTAGCTCAACACCTATTCATGTCATACCGAAATTAGCCGATATTTTTTTTAAAATGACGTGTTTTCAGTCAGTAAGGGAACAAATTTAAGTTTGAGAATAGCTTTCAGAATAGCTTTTGAGCTAGTAACTCTTTTACGGCTGCAGATAGCACATAGGTAGGTAGGTCAAATTAAAGAGGAGAGTCTACAGTTTGCAGTTTTTATAAGCAAAGTTATGTTAGCGACCGTTTTGCAAAAAAATAGAGGTCAAAGTAAAAAAAAACGGAAAGAAAGTCCGAAATATTTAGTTTAGACAAGCATAACTCTTGAGAGGAGGTGTTCTTCTTCATCGTTCAACTCAGTTCAATCCGTCGTGAGCAGATTTAAAAATTCATCAATCTCTGGACAAATTCTCTAAATGGGCATACAGATCTACATGGTCTGCTCTAAACCAAATAAACCGAATTTAAAACAAATCATATAACTAAGAATGGTCTAACAGCAGTTCTTATGATACTTTCGAAGAATTTCCGTATGTCGTCTGTCTGGTCCAGTTTAAGTTTTGACGTGATTTTTCGCATATATTTCTAGAACGATTGGTCGGACAGAAAAAATGATTGTTACCAATTTCATAGGATTTCATATTCTGAAGAGCTTTTCAGTATAAAAAAAAACGTCAAGGACTGATCGTTTTTACAGTATACGTAAAGATCTTAATTTTTGAACGGCAACACCAAGAAAGGGTTGCCCCATTTAGCCCATTTTGATGTTGTACTAACTATTTTTATGAAAACGCCGAATATAGAATTTCAGCTCTCTACAGGCAGTGTCCAAATATATAATAAAAACGAAATTTTTGTATGACAACCCCAGAAATAGTTACCCGATTAGTCTCATTTTCGTACTCAAATTTACTTTTTTTTTTTAAACTGTATGCAAAATCTAAGTACATGCTCTCTTCTTTCGAATTATACTGAAGACAGACGGACGGATAGAGCGATTGACAGACAGTATGAAAAAATCATAATAATTTTCAATATTATGCGGAGATATCCAATCTATTTTGCACTGCCATCATTATTTTTATGTGTTACAAACGGAATGACAAACTTAATGTACTCTATGATATCATCTTCTAGGGTATAATAAGAAATGGAACGAACGAAGAAATTTACGCTAGACCATTATAGAGTCCCGTGGGAACAGCCTGTAGTGTCATAGACCTCTACAAACTGCTACCATAATACCTCCAGATGAAAATCTTCAACGAAGTGCTTGGGCTTTCCACAGACCTTACAACGGCTCCAAAGCGAGTTGTAGTCCCATGAACTAATGTGGCAAGTGCTGTGTCCTGTTATCAACAGCTAAAGACAAGATCACCTTCCCGTACTGACGACAGTGGCTCTCAAGTGCAGATAAATGTATATGCCTTTGTTGCCAGATATTTAAAACGTAAATGTCTTTTCAAGCTGGCAACGAATTGACTTTGAGTGATTTCGCGTGGTGCCGTGGGGTAGGCCAGGGTTCTAGGTCTCATCTTTAATTGTAGTTCAAGTGAATTGTAGATTTAGTTAACATCAACAGGAAGCTAATCACACAATTCTCTTGCCTGGAAGCTCTTGACCCCATAGAGACTATGTTTTCTAGCATTGCCGAAATTTGCGTGGGTCAACTCAAACATATCGTGGACGAGTTCCATTAGATCCTCCAAAGCCGAACAAGTGCAGAAATATGAAATAAGGGGCTTTCGCCAGCCAAACTGTGCAGCTCCTCTACACTCGCTATTTAATATGTGTCAATTGACTAGGATGTATTAAATTATGATGCAAAAACTTAAATTCCGCTTCAGCATCTCTCTGTACTACGAAGGTTAACTGTAGACTAATATGCAAGCTATCTTTCCTATGAAGCTTATATTCAATCTGAGGTATATGACCATCTGTTGTATCCTGTAGAGTATTGTCAAAACTCCTCCGCTGCCTCACGAATAGAGCTTCTCGAAATTTAACAAACCAAGAGTTTTGGTTTGATTACATGAAAATTAAGCCACATTAAATTAAAAATCAGCTTAAATAGAGCGGATTAGCCAGCCAAACATGTGACGTCAGCAGTGATCAGTCAGCAGACATATGTGAGTCATCATCCAGGCGCAGTCAACAGACGACGCCGCTATCGGAATGCTGACGGAATCCCCAAGGTCAAGTTGTATCGTATAACACTACATCCAAGCAGACGGAAGGGAGCTAGATAAGGGGAGCAGTCAAGATCGTGGTGATGTTAGAGCCCAACTAGTTGTCTCCAGAAGCAAATATCGATGTCCGTGATGACGTCAGAGCCAGTCTCAAAGACCAATGAGACGGCAGTGCTGTTCCATGGGGTCAAACTATAGTCTCTAAGACTAGAGAGAGGACATTGGCGGCAACAAGTTTGGCAAAAGTATCATGAAATCTACTAATACAAAACTAGCCCCAAATTGTTTACTCAATCCTTCTAGTCAATACAAGAGTTGTTCCCATACAAATTCAGGAAGCAACTCAAACTCATCCACATGTTTGTAAAGGATTTCGCTTCGAGTCTTATAACAGGGTTAAATATAATTTTATTATTCACAAAATCATACAGAAATGACTAAGTTAAATTCCGCTTCAAAGCTGGACATCATCAGCCTAAAGCCGCACTTGATAATATTCGGGAACCTTAATCAATCGTTAATATACAAAATATGCAACAAAGGGCTTAAGATGTAGCCCTGAGTGCTAAGAACCTCTATCTGCTGTCCATACTGTAAATAGGATAAAACTAACTCAGCCGCAGTGAAGTAAAACACAATATGGTTATTTTATTTGTGCGATATTATGCCGCACAGTTTCAAGAAGCGACACTAGGGCTACAGTCTGTCGTACTTCATCTAGGTAAAAAACCAGATTGCCTTTCAAATACACAAGGTTCCATTCATCAAGGAAATGACCACTCTAAAACTCTGCACAAAACAGGAAAGATACTAACAGGTCTGACAGTAATACTAGCCTTTTGTTTAAAAAAGGAACTCTTTAAAAACTCTTCGAACTTCAAAGCACGTATTCAATAATGCAGTATAAAAGATACGCATTTTCAAATATTCTCTCCTGGCAAAAAACGCAAACTATGTTTGAAGACGAATTTATCCTAAGCCTTACAGGTGAAAACTTGTTGAATAACAAAAGTATAAGAAAAATACACATCGTAGAAATGACGTACTAAGGAATGCTATCCCAACCCGAAGGCCTCTTAAGAGCGATTTGGTATGATGAGACAGGGTACATTTTGTCAACCTTATAAGGGCATTAAGGATGTTTTAGATTATTTCAGGATTAGATATTCAATGAGTTTAGCTATGTTGGGTTTCCCTTCATATTCTTTAGATCTCGATAAATTACTCACTCAATAATCCTTTTTCTTTGACAAACCATATAACTGGAGGAGTATGAATACACATATGTATGCGTGTGCACATTTTTCATGCATCATTGACTACGAAAGGGGTTGAAAGGAAAGTGCGCGCGTGAAACAAACCCAACATAATTACTCATATGCATATACCAAGCATATATCGCTCACAGACAGCAATAGTGGCATAACTCAAAATTCGCGAAATTTGTGTCAATGCCTGAACTTAAATTAGAATTTGATGCTCTATGTTCTTACGTAACCGGCCTAAAGTAGTCTGCTTAAATTCCGTCAACAACACATTTTACTTTTCTGAAATACTTTATTAAAACTATTTCATTTCGATTATCCAATAATTTCACATCTAAAAAAGGGTGAAAGATTTCACCCCTGTTGAACACACCTGAAATAAATAATAAAAAACATTAGAAGAAATCTTTTAAGTATTTCTTACTTCCCTTAGATTCTCTTGATTCCTCCAGTTACAGCGGCAGGTACATCCACCACCACAGGAACGCATCTGAAATGAAAAGGTATAAACAGATATTAGTTTAAAGCAACTAATATAACAAAGTAGCATATAAAAAACTATTGAAATAAGCAAATTAAATGCAGACTGCCAAGAAACCAATTTCTTGGCAGTACAACAACAAAAACATGCAAAATTCAAATAGTGCAATTTCTGTGCAAAATTCATATGCTCTGCATAATAAACATTTGCAAAACATGCAAATATGTATAAATATGCAAAACATAAAAAATTGCAACACGCACATACATTATAATTAATGAAATGCAACAATTTATGCCATGTTGACATTTCAAAATTCACCTTTCCAACATGAATAATTATCAGAATTTATATATTTCCTGCAAATTATTCATGCTGGAACTTATACACAATTAATAATAAACACTTAAATAGTGATAAAAGACACTTACCTGGATAATTAATCCATGAATTGTTTTAAAAAACACACAAAACAACACGGCACTTTCACATGAAATTATCGCGTTCGCGACTGTCAACTTGACACGGTGAAAAGCTGATTTTATGAAGTTGGCGGCCGCAACCTGTTGGTAATACATAAAAACCGCGAAAGTTACCAGGTAAACAAATATTCGCGAAAAAAGGTAAAATTAATTCCCATAATAATTGGGAAAGAGAAAGAAGTGGAAACGAGATGCAAGAAAAATGAGAAATATTTGCGTTCCACAGTGGAAATTGTCATAATATGGCACGGAGTCGCCATTTTGATAAATTTCAGAAAAATTAAAATATCTCAATAAATGAAATACGAAAATTCATGGATAATTTATAATAAATTAATTCAAGGAAATTGGCACATTTTGACATAGGTATACAAGCCAAGCAAAGCCGAAAAATATGCTAAATTTGCATTTTTCTTGTGGAACGTATGTAAAAATGGCCGCTTAGAGACTATAAAAAGGGGGCAATTCCTAAGATCTCTCTCAGTTTTTCGACAGCGATCACCAATGTAGTTCAAATCAAGTTTTTTTCAAAGTTCTAGTATCCGATCAAGTAATCATAAATGTTTTTCATTTTAACCATTAAGCATAAAATAAAAATTGCCATATTTAAGGTACAATATTATACATGCTGAAAATTGGTGTGCAATTGGTGCTGGCAAGGGACATAAAGTTTTTGTTGGATGTGGACTTCAGATAACTATTGTGTGATACTAATTAGTGTATAATTTAAATAAGTTTCTTGCATAAACTTAAGCACATGTCAAATCTGCCATTTTAAGAATATATGCAACGAAACAAAATAGTTAAGTAATTAAGTTACAATAAGCTCAAAGTGAATTAAAAAATAAGTATATAAAGCGCAAAACCTAGAAAAGGCTACAAATTGCATTTAGTTGAATATATGCCAAAATATGGCATAATAACTACAGATGCAATCGAGCAATTAATGAACAGAATTAAATTAGTGAATTTATAAATTTGAGTGTTTGGCATTAGAATTATTCAATAAATACAGCATTAAACATAAGCACACATATCTTTTTTTCCAAACCGCTACACTGTCCGCCTAAATGCCGTAATCTAGCTGTAGTTATCGATTGCAGCTACATTACAAAACAACCTCCATTATAATTTAGATCACTAAAGCCAAATAATCGTTACCAAAATAAAGCCCCAGCTCATTACTGATCTTATCTAGTTAATGTCCCTTAAATTATCAAAAAATGTAATGTCGATTATGTCGAAACTTTGATTTTTGAATTGTGCCACTGTTTTATTCTCTTATAGGTTTCACACAAAAATTTGCTTTACAAACCGTAACTATCTAACTCAAAAGATTATAAAGATTTTTCACTTTTAATATAGATATTTATTCTCGTATAGTAAAACAATTCAATTATTATTTTAAAGATTTCAATACTTTAGGCTACTACGATTTCTAATACGCGACTTACTAGGTTTCAAAGGTACTACACTCTTAGTCAGCCAACGGTCCTTTCCAAATCGGTATCACTCCCAGGTCAATGTCCTTCCATTTCATTAGTTCGTTCATTGACCTCAAATCTCATTTTAATGTTGCCGCCAGAATTTAATTTAATGAGGTGCCATCTATACGTCAAGCGTCACATGCAACATATGTTTGCTATACTCTGACGGCGTAGAGCAAATGTCAAAGCAATCGTGGCAAGTGAAAGATGTGATCTTTGTGAAGAAAGAACAATTTATATTTGAAATCTATGAAATTTCAACTGGAATCTAGATCAGCAAACGTTTCAGGAGCACCTTAATTACGCTGGCTTCTGGAAATAATCAGATAAGCATTTCATTAAATGCTTTTACCTTTGTGAAATATTTTGTTTTCTTTTAGGACATCACGGATTCTCAACAGCCACTGTTGCAGCCGATGAGTGTATGTATCTGCGTGCAAGTATATCAGCTCATTTCTTTTGTGCTAACGTAAAATATTGGTCCTTCATAGCTTTCAAAAATTATATTTCCTTGCCCAATTTTAATTAAGCACTTTAACATTATATTAAACAGCATATATTGCAAGTTCACCGAGCTCATTAAATGTAATTGGACTCCTGACGCAACCAAGAAAATGCTTAGGTAGTGTCTACCAAGAAAAGGTTATGTCAGGAAATATGCTGTAATAATTTTTAGACAAGAAAAGAGTTCAGCCCTCGTTTCAAGCTCGTACCGTCCAGTGAAATAAATTTTTAATTAAATCTTAGTTGATTGCTGTTTTTATTGTTTTTGTTTTTTTAACAAACGTAAATCAAATACAAGTCGCACGAGCATCTTTACAGGAAGCATAACATATGGCTATTAAGGGAGAGTTGTGCTCTCCTATCTATCCTATATGTATACATATATATGAATAATTATATCAAATACAGATGAATTTAAATCCTGTCATTCGTGTTCACGTAGAGTGCTGAAATTTTGCACACGGGCTATTAAAGCAAATTTAAGTTCGCAAATGGAACCAATCTTGCTTCTCCTTGTTAGGGCTGCCATAGCCGTACAAAAATTTCTTTTTTCACCATATGTATGGACACTGCCAGAAAACGCATCGATGTTGGGGGCAAAGTTTTGGTGGGACATACTCATATAAAAATAACCATTTATTTCCACGCCCAACTAATAGTGCTAACAAGTTTTTTTCTTTTTCGGTTCGTGAAAATTTGAATTTTTGAACTTGTCTAATTTTTGTATCTCGATTATTTCCTGCTGAATATGTTTTCGTAAGTAACAAATCTTATCTAAATCTTCTCCATGCTTCTCTACACTACTCGCAATTAAGTTCTGAAAATAGCTCGACAAGTTTCATATACAATTAAAAGTGCAACAACATTTTCCATGTAATCAGAATTGGCATTTTGATTTAGAAATTCTTTAAAAAAAAACAGAACAAAAATTGCAAATCACCCTTCCTACTTGTACAACTATCAATTTTGCATGAAATGTAAAAAACTGTGAACAAATAAGTTCGACTGTAAAAAAGTTCATCTACTTCTGCATTACCATTAGAGGCGTTCACGATGTGAGATCTAATTACAAAAAGATTAACTTTTCTCAATTAATAATTAACGATTTAATCGAGGAAAATTTGATGAAAACCGGGTATCTCATAAGACGAAAATAGTTAATGTTAAGACCAGAGTGGATAAGCTGGCAGTAATTAATGGCACATCTGCATGTCGAGTACTGTCTCTCGTTGTTGCTGGAAGGGTAGTGGGGGAAGAGAACCAATGGTTGTAGTTCAATTAATCAAATAATCATCGGAATGGAAGGTGATGCCGTTATTAAAAGCTACAAGGACTGAAAAAGGTTCTTCATTCAATTCAATCTCCGACAGATGGTTTGAGAATAGAAAGTTCGCTTCAAGGATTATGTATACAAGGGTGAAAGATCAAAAGGGATTTACGATATAATTCAAAAAGATTCCTTTATTTGACGGAAAACAATATTTTCCATTAAGTTTTTGTGTCCAGTAGCTGTTTATGATTACAAGGTATAATGAGGCTAAAGACACGATTTTTAAACTTTTATAGCTCTTGGGCTGAATAGACTTTTAATGAGCACTTCCGGACTGTTTTATCTATTACAAGTGTGAAAAGTCAATTTGTTGATATTTATATATATGAAAATGGATTATGATTTCTGCTGTAGCACAGTTGCACAAAATCTACATACAAAATTTGCATTGATTTGATTCACAGAATCTTAAAAAAGAAGAAATATGTATTTAAAATTCCACAAACAAATTACAACGATCTTAAAAACAACCGAGGAAATAATCTCCCAATTAAAACCAGATTAGCGCAACAAAATTATTTGCCAAATGAATTGAATGTCGCTAAACAGCTCTGTATAAGTTCGTAATTACGTCGAAATTTGCTACCAAGTAATACCGAAACAACTTCGTTAAAGGGTTCCTGTGTAACAAAAACCCTCGAGAATACTTCACAAGCCATGAAACAGACTCCCTCACTGCCACATGAAAACCCTAACGGAGTCCTGACATTCTAAAATATTTGCTGTGATCTTATGTAAAGCTGACAAAAGTTTCACTTGAATAGTTCCTCCGCCGGTAACTACTATTCATACAGAAAAATGGTGTGCCGATAATCTTAAGCTTGCTTTCTTATCTTGCGAACCGAAATAAAACTGTTATACCTTTCCTAACAAATTTATCTAAACCAAATGACTACGATTCCTCAAACAAAAACTCTCAGCTAGGTAATGTCGCTGTGGGGTCATGGCATACCGTGGGCTGATGATATCGAACGTTGCTGCCTACAGATTCGGACTCCGGCTGCACATAAACACATGTAATTATCACTCAGCTGAGATGTATTGAGCGTAAAATGGTAAGGCTACTTTGTAATCAAAACTATTTTATTATTTTGTTAAGTAAAGTATATTATAGGAAGTTTATCCTTTTGGGAAGGTATGGAACCAAGCTTTAAATTACTAGAAGACTATTTTCATGTATGGATAGTAATTTAGGCTCTATGGCATATATAAAGCCAATGTTTAGCACTCCTCCATAACTATCAATATAGAACATTTTTGAAACCGGACTCCGAACGTACACATATACACATATAGATTTGTGTTTAATGGCTTGGGAAGTATTCTTGAGGGTTTTAGTATAACTAATCGAAAGTTGAATTTTTTAATCTTTACTTGTGCAACAGGAATATTTTGGAGGGGAATGTATGTGGTAATCCTATATTTAAAAAAAAAACCGATTGAAGGACTATACTACGCTCTGGCAACACCATAAAAACGATATAAGCAACGCCAGATCACACAGTAGCTTATCTGTCAAATAATAGTTATCTATCCGCGGACGTGGACATACGCAAACAGAACAGTGATTAATCGGTAGCCGGTAGAACATTTTAGCCTTAGTGTGATCGGAATTGTAATCTATATCTCATAAATCTTTTGCTATTTATATTCCATTATTTTGAATTCGCGTTAATCTTTTATAACCCTAGAATTTTCTTTCGTTAAATAAATGAATTAGTTCAACTAAATCTGGCGTTCTTAATCAAAATCCCATATGTACCTATACCTCGTTATTTCACAGCAACACTTCACAAAGTTCACAACTGAAAGAAGAAATAATCCCTTGGCTGTATTGGCGCCATGGATATATGTATAGTCAGAAAATTAAGACAGTAATTAATTATAGTGTAATCTAGCTCTTAGTAAGCTCTTAGTAACTTAAGTTAGTTGTTTTTTTGAAGTTATTGCAAATCAAAGCTTTTTCATACACATTAAAATGATCGTTCGAGAACCAGGAACTGCGCTTTAAAAACGAGGAAAATATTTAAGCATAAGTTTTTCGGTTTAATAAAGTTCCACGGGCCCAGCAACTACTTCATAAGAACTTTTTGAAATCATACACGGTTGAATATATTGATATTATTTCGATAAAATGAAGCGCACCTACATATATAAATCCTTATTCTTTCCATATGAAGAAATCGTACTAATCATTACTAAAGTTATAACAAGATTGCTTAGAACGGAATGACCTTGCTAAGGTATAAAAACGAAGAATAGTTTTCGGTTATAGATTTTATGAGAAAGATGAATACTTTCAAATAATTCTATTAGTTTATAAATTCGGTACTGTTCCGTATAAGAATTTTATATTAGGTTGATACTTGGAATTATAGCAGCAGTTTATCACGTGATGATATAATTATTATGACATTTTATATTCTTGTATCTTATCCAATTATAGGAATCCAAAGTGGGTAGCTGATTGCATTGTTGAAAGGAAGGAATTCTATTATGATAATTATGAATATTTAAAAACAATAGATTTTGTTAGATCATGTTGCAAAAACCGAAACATATAAAGTATGACTATCATATCACGTCATATCTCATCAGTAATGGAAATAACAATAAGCTATCGTCATCAGCATAGATAAAATGATGGTAGAGAACAATGGATTGACACCCTTCCAAAATAATAAAAGTTATTTTGGCTATTGCATGTCCGTCTGTCTCTTTGTCTGCCCGCACGATAACTCGAGAACGCGTGCACTTGAACAGCTGGAATTTTGTACAAGGGCTTTTTAAAGCCATCGTCGTAGAGAACTGAAATTTTATAAAAATGGTAAATGAAATTTAGAAAATTTACTAAATGGGCCAATCCATTCTTGGTGTTGCCCTACAAAAATTTAGATATTTGACGTTATGAAATCTATAAGTCCTAGATGTTTTCATCATCATTTAGAAATGGGAAACCTTTGGTTGGGACGTTCCGCGCTCAAATTAAAGACCTACACAAATTCCAGGGAACCTGTAACATGATACGCATTTTTTTCTCCTAAACTACAAACGTACGTTGCGATGCACACTTTTTCCAGAAAAGTGTAAAAATAATAGAGACAATCTAAACAAAACTATTAGCTTTATCAACAAGCGCAGCACGCTTATAATCAAACTTGTTTTCTCGAATATATTTTATAAAACAATTTATATAATAATATCTTGGCAAAAGCAACTAGGTCAGGCAATACCCAAAATCAGACTGAAATGTTGATAAAAATTTCTGAAGCTACGTTTGAATCAACCTTTTACTCGACCACCAATGCATAATGTAATTTCAGAATTTGTTTATTGTTTGCCTTGAAAATTAAGAAGAAAAAGAAACCACAAGAGAACATCAGGATACAAGATGTTGCAAACACTCTGTTTTCCTTAATAACAGCTTACAACGACCAGAAAATTTACCAACTTGGTTCAATTGTAAAAAAAAGCGGAGTTCTCATTTAAGATCTACCAGAAACAGGCTGTCATTGTACAACTTCAAATTTTTACTAACACACAATTACCCGTCTTGTAAAAGTATAAAAAGTTGTTTTACAGTATAAAATTTGTAATAGCTTATAAATGGGCCGTCGATGGAAGGTAAGGTCATCCTATTTCAATAGGAATGGAAAAACATAATTAAGGATTAATTTATATTCCAACCAAGCTGAGATTGAATGATTACAAAAATTCAGTTAAACTAAAAATTTATTATGGCAATAGTTGGTGGAAATAGTTTTAATTAATTACCCACCATTTCAAGTATGCTTCTGATATACAAATGGGGATAATATCTCTATGCTGCCCATTGGGCAATTTTCGCAGGAATCAGAGCTAGTTGGAAATAAAGACTATCATGGATCATTAGAAAATATTCTAAATCTATACTCGCAATAGTAAGAACTTTTCCACAAAGGAAAGAGACGCTTAAATTTATGTTCCAAATAATTAATAATTTAATTAATTAATTAAAAATATTTCACAAGAAACTCTAAGCAAATTACTCATCACGGAGGTAGCTACGACTTATGAATGAATAGTAAAAAATTAACGAATGATAACGTAAGAGGTGCTAGTCATCCATTGGCAAACATGAAACTCTTAAAAAAAATTTAGGCTAGTACGGCTGTTTGTTTTTTTCTAATAGTAATGAAAATGTGAAATTTTTACACGTGTTGGATTACATTGGAAAGACTATGTCGTCCGAATAACTTTTTTTTTTTTATTATATTTCTGCCTCATTTAGTCCCAAATGCTTAAATTTGTGGAGGTCGTCATTTCCCTGCACAAATTAAATAACTAGAAAAATCCCTTTTTGTTGATAAATATTAATTTTAAAAGTTTTATATTATTTATGTATGGAAATCAGAGATAAAAAAATGATTGTTCATCAGCAATATATATTCGAACTTTAATTTATATTTCTAGAAATAAAAGTCCTATAACTGGCTGTCCTAATATGAGAGAACATATCTGAACATATCTGGACCATATTAATTTACCAAAATGCGACTGTTCGAATTCCTTCCTTGAAATATGCTGGGGACCTTGAAAATTCCTTCATTAATCTCGCTTGTAACTGATATTTTCATTATTGTCACAAAAATAAAACATTTTCAATTACTTGCTTACGTGGATCCTTCAAACGGCACGTGCCAACAAAAATTTTCCCGGCATTTACAGAGATTTGGGTGTGACAGCTATTTAAATCTATTTTAAGCAGATTTATCAAGGATAAGATGAGGGATGAATTAAATTGAAAAAGTCGATTTGAAGTATGTCAAATTTGTCGTCAGTCTCAACGAAGTTGTAGTCTTTGATAATATAGCTAAGTGTAGTTTGGTAGGCATACTCTGAGTGTTGGATGTATGCCGTGATAAAAAATGCAGTGTACGCTTAATTGCATAAATGTGATAGATTGAATTTTAAGTGAAATTGAATTATGTTGGTCTAAATAATGAGGTCGACCACTTCTATAGATTTGGCACTAAATCTCTGTTCATTTATGAACCTGCTTATAACACCGCAGGATTTCCTTCAATAATTTTCCAATTTCATTCATCAGATGGAATGCTTGGTTCACTCTTTTGTAATACGCAGAATCTAACATCCATATGCGTAATCATTAAATCATATCTACATATGCATAATTTCTTTAAATCATCTGCAAGAAAGTTCAACGAATTGCATATGAATTTTCGTAAAGAAAGAATAAACAAGACGTTCCAGTGAGTAATTAATGAAACAAAACTTAAGAAGGTTAAACGTGAAGCTTTGCTTCCCAATGGGAATAATTTTTGTTTACCGATACAAATTCGTTCTCATCTAAAATATTGTAAGACAAGCAATTTGTAAGCATGAGACCTAATTATTAGTTAAGCGATTAAATAATGTATAAAAGGAATATGAAAATTAAATAAATCAATTAGTATTTGTGACGAAGAAAAAAGTTTTCATTATTCTGGAGTTAGAGCTGACTAGCTGCTACAGTCCTCACCGCTACATTAGCTGGTGTTAACGGTTAATGGCTGCTCCATTGGAGTTAATGACTTGTGGCTCGAATTAATAGCCACACTACATTGGGACTGTGACAATTTAAATCGTGGATCTTCATTTTCCTCTCGATGTGGCAATTTAAAATATTTGGACCGTGCATTCTAACACCACACTTTCGAGAAACACCTTTTGCTTCTTAAATTCATCGTTATATGTAGTACCTGTTGTAAATTTGACCGCCTAGCTTTTTTTCCCACGCGTAAAGTAATATTCCCGATTTTATAAAAACATGCTTAATGAGATATATTTGGATGACGTATTACAACTGCTGCTTCGTGATACATAAAGAATGACTCTAGTAGATATATCAAGTGAGTCAGGGTCCAATTAACAGTATGGTATGGAATTTAAACAATCCGAATGTTGTGTCTTGATGGAGTTTAAGGCAAGATCTGCTTGATACAACTCTCATAATTTCTGCGGCTTGTCGGACAGACACACAAACTTAGTCGGACAAACGAACAAAATAGTATTCAAAATTCATAGTAGTTTAACTGATTAGCAAAATGATTCGTCATATTCAAACGTCAATACAAGCCTGGTTTAATATTTAACCAGAAAATCAAATAAGTTGCGAACTAAATCTAAATCACTACTTTACATAAGAAAAAAACTTGTCGTTTTGACCAGTTTTTTTAAAAAATTCTCTCGGAATCAAAGCCTACTAAAAGCTAAAGTGCCTCGAGAAAACTTGAGTATTTCCGAAATTGAAATGAATTGAATTTTAAACCAAATGAATGTTTTTGGCCGAGAGCAGAGGCGCCGAGCACACCCGTCCGCTGTATTTATGGCAACGATCGCCACAAAATACATATATAAAAAATATTATTTATTTCTGGTGTATACTTTGAATATGTTTTTTGTATAATTGGTGAAAGCTCTAACTTCTAAGCTTACTTACGACTATAAGATTTGCATTCGTCTTATTTTCATTGCTTAAAAGCTATAATTGGTCTAAGACCAATAATATTATACCCTAGATGAACATAAATGTTGGATAAAGAGAAAACCAAAAGATTTGTATGGCGGCAACACCAAGAACGGGTTGCCTGATTTAGTTCATTTTTGAAATATTTATTTACTATTGCTATGAAAACACCAAGAACGAAATACATAGTGAAAATAAAATTTTGTATGGCAACCCTGCAAAGGAGTTGCCAAATTTGTTTCATTTTCGAACTTAAAGTTACCTGATTTGTGGAAAGTTCGTGTACAAAATTTTAGCTCTGTAAGTATACGCGTTTTCGAGGTATCGCGCGCAGAGACAGATAGACAGACAGACGGATATATGGACGGACGGACGGATGGACTGACATGCAAAAATCAAACTAACATTTAATATTATGCGTGGGTATCCAACCTAATTTGCTTTAGCAGCATTATTTCTGTGCTTTAAAAACGTAATGACAGTTTTAGTATACCTACCCTAATTTTTCATCTAGGGTATAATAACATAGAGGTCTTTAGCCTCTATAAAATGTCTTCTTTTCTCCTTATCTCTATCTCTTATCTTATTTGTTATTCATAAAGCTCTTTCAACTTGAGCACGTTAATTTTCTTTAATTAATATATGACTTTCCCCTAAGACGTAGAAAATTTTCTCCAGCCCGGGTAAGGAGTTATCGTAATATTGAGGATAAAATTCTATGAAATACAGGGAAAGCTGAACTACTTTCCATGAACTGAGGAAATTGTTCATACATATTAAGGAAATGATCCTTAAGCGGCTTAGGGAAATTGTCCATCATAATTATCGAAAAAAAAAATTTATGTACCAATTGCTTCTCTTTCCTATTATGGAGCTACATTAATCCTATTAATTGGAGTCATAGCAGGTAGAAACCTTACCATCTGACTATAAACAATTAATGGTCTATAGATTTTGTTTACACCAAGAAAGAAAAATACAAATTTATTTAACGTCCTTAGAATGGAAGTACACATGCTCATCATAATTTTCCCAAGTTCATTCACAGATTTTTATAGACATGCTAAAAAATGTTTTTCTTATTACATGTTCACAAGTTCGTCGACGAATCGAAAGTTCACTTTCCCCCATAACTAAATTGAAATATACAAAAATTCGCATGCCCTAAGTGAATCGGCAACCATTACGTGTTGAGAGGTTCAGAAAGGCATATTAAAATGTAAACGTCACTCTTATGCCTACAAGGGTTTGGAGATTTCAGGGTTTCACATATTCGCGTTCCAAAGAGTCAAAAGGGTTAATCTTGTCCCCAAAAAGGTTAGGGTAATTTCAAATTCTATAAATATATTTAGATACTTTTAGGGTATTGAAAAAGAATTGCCTTTGATGCTGCAAAATAATAGAAATCCTTTTTCGGGTAACACAGTTTTGGAATGCCATTAGAAGAGATTGGTCCCCATCTGATATTTTCTTGAATTCTCTCACATGTTTCTATCTTTGACATATTATAAATAGGTTCCTTGTTCATTATAAAATCAGATTAGGTACTTAATCAAGCTAAAAGCTTAGTAAGTTCTAATTTTTAATGGTGTTATTATCTTTGAGATTTACATTCAAAAAAATTTTTTTTTTCATTACTTTTTAAAATTTTATTTAATATCTTGACACATATTTCAATTTCTGATCAAAATGACTCAAAAAGTTAAAAGTCTAAGATCGAGAGGTATCCTACTTTCACCGCATAATAATTAAAGTCTAAGATTGAAAGGTGAAAGTAGGATAGGTGACAGAACAGCGATCAAATAATCTGGCTTTTGTTAGCTCTAATGAATGGCTCATTTCTTCATTCCCTCACCCTACATATTTCTTCTAACACTGATCTGTCTTAACAGCTTCTTTAAGCTTCCTTTAATCTACCAAATAGCGATACCACTGACTTATATATAATTCACTGAGCAATTTTGTGGGTTCATATATATAGGGTTTTGGGAACCCTTTAAAACGTTCACTTCACAAAAATCATGTAAAATAAGATGAAATTATACACCCAAAAATTGAGTTAAATTAAAAATATCTTTTTTTGTATCCAAGTGAAATTTGATTCGCTTCTAAGAAACTGAACTCATCCCGAATTTAATTTTCAAATTTTTATTTTTAGCTGAATCCTGCGTTTCGGCAAGGCAGGCAGACAGAACATAGTTAACACTATCTTTACCTTATTCCTCCCTCGGTGATTCCATTGATTGCTAATTCGCAGCCAACCTAAAAACAGTAAGCAATATTTATATGTGGCGTGTTCTTATGCAGACATGTAGAATACATATAAAAAGTGTTTTAATACTAGAATTTATATAATTATTTTAGTTTGCAAACACTATTAATTATTGAAAGCTTTCATTATTTTTATTCAAAACCTTCCAGTTTGACTAATTGTGGTAGAGAAGGATTTTCGCGGGATCAACTAGTAGCAGCGTTTAGAATAATATCTGCTTGTACGAAATAAAGAACTTTAATAATTCTGAATGCATAATAATCATTATTAAAACAGAAAAATGGGAAATAGGATGGTGTAAACTAAAAAATAATTTTTACACAGTTGACAGGTCGCTTTACATTGAGCAGTTAGCGCAGAAATTTTCGAATCTAAAATCCATTAGTTTGAAAGCAAGAATCTTTCGATGGTATCAGACGAATGGGCCTCAGTCTGAAATCGGCTAAAACAAGAGCTTATATATGCCAAAAGATCTACTTCTTCGAGCGCAGCTAGGGCATGTGGCGACACTTTCGCTCCGGACCATACAAACGATTATTACCAAAAGACCATTGTAATCGCTGAAAGCAAATACCTTGCTGATTACAAAAGCGGAATTAGCTAGATGGGCGATGAATCTGAAAAACAATTTTGTTGTGATTTTAATGGCAACCCTCAAGGCGTAAACATCTTCAGCGAAAATAATAACATAAATTATAAGTAAAAGTATAACGAGTAAGAAATATTAAATAAAACCTACCTACACATGTCAAGACAGAACAACTGAGATAAAAAATATACTACCGAGTAATCCTACAGCAGATGACTGGATATTATGAGTTCAAATAAATTTTCTGGTTTTCAGAGATAGCATCGTTTTAATTTCGCTGCAAACTGACTGGTAACCATGTGCTGAAGAATCTAAGTCATCAATCCGAATCTGCGCTCTTCCAAGGTATACAAAATACAAGGTATTCTCGGTACGAGCCGTGTTCCGCCATTTTTTCCGAAGAAAAATTTGTGGTGACGTCACTCTGTATCTAATATGCACTCTATATATAGAAAAATTTATAGAAATATAAGAAAATCTTAAATATCTTAATAAATTTGGCAATAAATTACTAAAGTTGGGTATAAAATGAAAGTTTTGAATATTTCAGATGTTTTTTTTTTATAAAGGTTTTACCATAGTTAAGATCAATAAGATAAAAAGACGTACTTTCAAGTTCAAGTGAAAATGTAAACAGAAACAAAAATAGTTTCTTTATTCCATAAATGTATCTAACATAATAATAATTTTGTAGCAGTAAAATATTTAATAAATATTTAATTAATCTTTTTGTGTGTGTGTGTTTTTTTTTGTGCATTTAAATAAGTTTTTATGCTATAAAGTAAAACTCAGTTCGAATTGTCACAACGTACCTACGTGAGATGATTTCACTTACCAGGATGCTAACTTGTGGCATAAGTACTTTCATATACTAGTCAGCGTCAGGTATTTGGATATGAATAGGTATGTAAACCCATTTTTAAATAAAATTCACGGTATGAGAATGTTCAACATTTAAATTGTCTTCAAGTACCCAGTTTGTACTGAATATGTATATTCGCCTCAGATTCTTTTAATGTATTAAAAATTGGGCAATGAAATTGCACTCTCCCATATATGACAATGTAAAAGGCCGTATATCATTTGACGTAGGATTACGAAAAGTGGCCGAGGTATCGATGTAAATCACACTGGAAGATTAACAGACTGTAAGTGCGAGGAAGGACAAAGAATGGGAGACTGTTCCAAAGTGTAATACCCACTTTTCATACAACTTTAGGCCCGATATTAACAGACAATACAGAAGTCTTAAACGATCATTGTGATACTCTGAACATATCTTATTAACAATGTTTGTTTCAATTAAGCGGGGGTAAGCTTTTGCGATCGGATGTATCTTGAGCGACTTTTTTGGGTGAAAAAGTGGAATTTTCTACTTTTCGAGATTGCGCGGAATTGGTGCGTCGTGTATATTTACAAATGTTCACAATACAGCAATAATTGCCATGAGAGAAAAGTGCAAAAATTCATACGAACTGGGGTGTGTGTGACCCAAGTGCATGAAAATGGGGTTTCCGGTGGTAAAACCGTCCCGATAAAGATCTTTGAATGGGGAAAATGTGCACCACCAATAGTAGTCGGCGAGACCTTTCATTTGATATGCAATACACAAGTAAGCTAAATAATGGGTACTGTTAATAGCAAAGTCATAGGATTGAATCTTTAAGATTAAGTTAGATCCTTATTTTTTGCATTTTCCTAATTGTATTTTGCATCCACTTTTTTAAGTGTAATAAGTTAATAAGAAATATTACTAGCGATATTCATCTTTTATATAGCTTGCAAACTGCATGTAAATTATAGACTCTCTTCTTATTTATAACACTATAAATATCTTTGGTTATTGATCTATCTAAGCCACTTGTATAAGATTAAATTACCCGGCAACTATCCACAAGCATTTTATCTAACATTACCAAATCAAAAATGCTCCTTCGTTCGAAATCAGTCCAAGCATTCAATTTCAAATGTTATTGCAAATGAAGTAATGATAATAAAACCATAAACCTCTAGAGAAAGTAAACGAGTCTGCTCGAATGCAAATTGAACGAAATTGTTGAGCCAAAAATAAATTCATTCACTTCTTACTAACTTCTGTAACTTACCCAAAGAACTTATCCTAACGAGGTGAGTTCGCAAAACATGACAACAATCAACAAACCTTCCTCTGAGACTGTCTAGTAGTCGATTCTTTCCAGCCTATGAAGTGGAAAGTAGAAAAGATTACCTAATTCCACCTGACTTGTTAATACTTTCTATTCCAATGTCCAATTGTAAATTGAACTTGTGTCAGTTGTACTATTCCCTTAGGGAAAATGCTGAGCTCCATTCACCGAAATTCACAGGTATTTTAAGGGTATATTCTGATGTGAATTTCAAATGTCTTGGCTCCTGTGGATACGAGACGCAGTCTCTTCTGATATTTCGATCCCAATCCAATTTTCTCTAGACATTTTACTTGATGCCTCACAATTAAATTCAGCGATTCGTGATGGTTAAAATCGAAAACCTTTGGCTAAGTTTTCATTGAAAAAAGCTTTATTAGTAGATTTTCAGATTGTTTGTGTTTTGTTTCCCTTATAAGGTGTGGGATTTTGTGAGAATTTTTAGTCCGCAGTTGCTCAACATTACGTATCAAAATCAATTATTGCATTGTTGGATAAGTAGCTTAAGTAGTATGGTTATCACTGAACAGCTGCCTCTGATAAATCATGTAAAAATATAATCAGCATATATACATGTATATATATATATATTGAGATGGTCAATATGAATGACGATTGATCAGGGACGGCTGCCAGCCACTGCTCACGTAGAGTAGACTGAACTTCTGACCTGAAAGGATATTCACAGTCACCTTAGAATAAGTTAATGAAGTTAGAATAAAAGATTAAAGACACATCAGATTTGTTTTCGATTTAGACAAATATCACATGCATTATTTTAATTTGATTTGAACCAGGTTTATGCAGCAATTCAAATGGCTATAAAAAATGCTAACAAATTCATGCATGCAGTACTTAAGCCAAAAAAAAGAAGAGAATAATATCAGGGCTTGTTTGGATAATAATATTAAAAAAAACCGTTTTTAACTCTTTTGACAAATTATTTAAGTTAATCGGACTGAAACTTAATAGTGAGAGCCAAAGCAAGGTTTCAAAGTATTTTAAAGTCTACCCATCCAACCATTGTCAACCACTTGAAAATAACAAAATTGTTTTGTAACTGATAACCAACGAAAAAGTGAATGTAACTGTTTACTTATCGGGACGTGCCATTGTTCGTAAGTTTTTTTTTACTGCATCTAATTGCTTATGTTTATAAGTTAGAGACTAGGACAAGAGCTAGTCATTGTTGCAATTTAGTTTCCTGCAGAGTTTTATAGACTAAATTTTATGCTTCATGTCGAAAAATATAAGGATACACTTTAATGCATATAAATCGCGTATGATAGGAAATTTACATTCGCAACTATTTTTTATAACTATTAGCTGTACACTGCGCTTAAATAATTAGGTAATTAAACAGAGCAACATTGTTAGTTATTGGTTGCAGGTAAATCAATTGAGTTTCAGATACCAACGCTTTAAAATCCTTGCAATTATTAACCTTTTAGTTACTCTCTGCGTATTTGAATAAATCTTGAATGAACCAGATCGTGTTTATGTGCGTTTTAGTAATATGCAGGTAAATAATTATTTATACACTTTGTAAAATAAGGAAACTTACCAAGCAAATCTTAGCAAAGATCTATCACAATTGTTAAATAACACTTAAGTGGAATCGATAACCTTTTAGTAGCTAAATTGTATGTGTGGTTGTTAAATATCTGTAAATATATTTTAAGGTAAGCATAAGCTAAAAAGGAGTTAGTTTTCAATAGATTTCTGCCACTTTTTAATAAAAAGAATTATTCTATTATTGTAAATATTACTATAATTGTTATACTCCGTTCTACCAAAACCCCTTTTTACAATAGTGGGGATATCCTTTTAAAATGTCCTTTTCTGAATTCTATAACTCCCATTGACACATTGTTGCCGAAATTTTAAATTTGGATGCTTTTCTCAATGTCATTCAATATTTTATCTCATTTTAAATAAATTCAGTTTTTTCTAAAAGACTTCGAACTTCTCTTCTATTTATTTTTTTGCATAAACGAATAATCGACGCTATTTAACTAGAATGCAAAGTAATAAAGCTCAGCGTAAGCGACGTTATTTTTTGATGCTTATGATATGGAGGACACATACCGATGTTACTCGCCTTCGAGCTACATAAGCTTGTACATCCGCGAGGAATTGTGATCTTTAGTACGCAGCACTGCATGATCTACAGTGCAGCCTTGGATGTGATACAACAGTGCAACATTCATCTTTCAGCATTTCTATAGCTGCACTTAGCAGAGAACTGTATTGTTTTAAGCTGGATGATTTGCACGCCGCTCCTGCCGAAGTCCAGATGGTCTTTTCTCATATACACGGTGTTTCATAATTGGTGCATATAACTCAAGGTTTTGATAGCTGAGGTAGAGACAAGCAAAGAATTATAAGGAAAGTTACCTTTAATTTGAGTATGCACAAGTACGTACCTAAATGCAACCGTTTTTGCGATATTCCCGTTTCTATGACTCATAATTTCATTAATTTAATGAGTTAAAATTTGAAAATTTTTCCAATTTTTAGATTTTGACGTAATACAACTTCCGATGGCTGATTGGGCACCCATTGGAAGGCTAAGACAGTTTGCTATCATCTGAAATGTATCCCACATTGCTGGGGTGTATATCAAGAAAGTTACAGGGTGTAAAGTAGAAGAAGTACTAAAAGTCTTAAGCCCCCTACCATCGAAACGACGCATCTTACTCCCTCCCCCGCGCTTCATCTTGTAATTTTTTGCTTGTTCCACCACAGCTATTAAGTCCTTGAGTGTGCACTAATTATGAAACACCCTGTATATCTGATCACGTCGGAAGTGATGCGCCATTTAAACGATTCTATAATATGCCAATTCATGCACTTGGACAAAGTTTGTTCAAATTGAAATGATTTTTTTTATATGCATACAAGTGAAGTTGAATAAAAGCAAGCAAAAAAAATTGTCTTTAGTATGAAACTCAGGAAGAATCCTAGGTAACGCCAGGACAGGAAAAGTTTATCATGTGGGTATCATTCTCGCAATCCATATTAACGACTTTAAGTTTAGGGAAGTAAGTAAGAAATAAGTCATTTCAATCGTGATTATAATCTGAAAGAGAGATAAAGATATTTACAGAATCACATTAATTTAATATTGAAGGAGACACAAAATGACGAGAGTTACATGTAGCCAATTCCTTTTAAGTATGTTGTCGAAATTATATTTAAAATCATTTTTTTTTTAAATTTCCATGCCACCACATTCCTTAATAAAGATCTTTCCACATAACAAAGTAGAGTCAGTATGCAATATCAGATGGCCAACAATTGTGTAGTCCCATAGGGGATAACTATTATTATATTTGTAAGGTTTTTGTCTGGAGACTCATATTTGTTGTGAGATTGTTTCTTTAATAAGTTGCAGGTGTTTGGGTATACAATATCTTTCGAGTTCTGAACCAATGGCTATAAGTAGTTTTGAAAAGCGAATCACGCAAAGTGTTTTCTTTGAAAAAATTCTTCTAAGTGAAAGTGGTTTTAGTGATTACGACAGAAATGACACATGTGTGGCGGGTCGTAGGCTTCAGAAAACTGAAGCATATGCAATACATAATAGTGGCGGTCAAAACGTGCACATGCAATTACACTACGACCTTCCAATCATTCTCTAACTTTCATCCACACCAACCATATGTTACCAATTACCATGCATATTCATTCCGAATACCCACCTCGTCCGCCAGAATTCTCATTCATAACAATCATTCTCTTTTTCACATCATATTAAAAGGCAGTTATTATCTTATCCTTGTAATATGAAAATCTACAAAAATGGCGAGCTGCTGACAACAACTAAAATACAGATCGCAAGCGAGACCGATACTCCCACCTATCTAGAAACAGCTTTAGAAAGTATGCAAGTTCTAGCAGGGGATGTAAATTAATTGTAAAATCGGCAGGTTGTGCTCAGCGTCCCATAGCAATCTAGATACGCTGGCTAAATTGTTGTAAAGATGCTGGCTTTGTTGTTACAAAGCTACTGCCAGTAATTCAGCGTGTGTGTGGTGTGACTATACTACAGTAAATGTGAGTCGAAACTGGTTCCATCCATACCAATCGATTATACGTAACTTTTCGGGCGAGCCGAACTGAAGGTTGGATGTAATTTTGGTTGGTATAGACGTGGAAAATATTTCAGTGTCTCTGCTGTGTGACTGTATTAAAGAATGTTTGAGTAGAAAGACAATTCATCCAACCCGATTATAGTTTGTTAGCCGAATTGAAGGTTATATGTGATGCTGAGTTTTAGAGTTTTTCATTTTGTGAAAGGAGGCAGTGCTTCCTTTGCTTCAAATGAGGAGCCGTCCCTGGACATAGTGAAACACAAAATGTGAGATAAAGTACCCCTTTTTGAAGGTAAGTTTTAGAGGGTGCTTGTTTTGTGGTATTGAATACTCAGCCTATTCTTATCATGTATACGACAAAAATGGAAAATTATGCCGTTATAATATAGTCCGTTTGCGTTTGCACTATTTGAAAGTATTCCAATACCTTATACACTCCAATTTAGTAAGATGAACTTATTTATACCTCTGATTACAAGTAAATAAATTCCTAATGGATTACTTTCTTTACAACATACTAAGCAAAAACAAAAATTCCAACTGACCAAATAGGTATTGCACAATGATTTTCATGTTTTTCATTTTGATTTTAAACATTTTCATAAGTGACTCCTCCATTTACGAGAGAATGCACTCGTCTGAACCTCAGTTTTTTCCAACTTAATGCGTATCTCTTAACAATAGCATCACATTCAAGAATAGCGAGAGTATGGAATTTATGAGGACTGTGCCCTTTTCTGCTGGAACTTGGAAGATGAAATCTTTTTGATTATAGAGGGAGAGCAAGCGTACTTAATTTCACCTGTTGGTTGTTTCCTACTTGATCTACTAAAGCTGGCGAAAATAATGATTTCTTAACTCCTCTTTATCTCCCTTAAATCAGAGGATGTGGGAATTTATGTAGTTGCTAATATAACTGTTTTCAATGTACCTACCTAAAATTTGTTTTATGGATTTCAATATTTGGACCAGGTAAATAATTACATGATATGCATGTATCGTGTGCAAAAATCGTTGTTTTCCCAACAGAACTAAATGCTACCCAATCCATGTAATTGTCTACCTATCTAAATTCATAGCTACTTTGTTTACTTTTTGCCAAATCGTGCATATAAAGTTCAAGGCTATCTGCGAGCTATGCAACAGATTGAATTTCTTTTCGTCAGAAAAAATTGCAATTTTCATTTCGCCCTTCCTGTGCATGTGATTAAATAGGAAATTCAATCTGACTTTCCTATGGTGCGTTGTTGGTGGTGCGATCTTGGATGCTCCTTTAGGCTATTTGAAACTCCCAGATTTCGATATAAGTTGCTGAATGCTTCTCTTTGAAATGAGAATATTTTTTTTTGTATTTGATGCATTCCGTGATATAACGCGATTTCTTTTCAAATTGTCGCAGTGGCATCGAATGTCATATATATCAGTATCTAGCAACCTTGCTTGGTTATTCGTTCCTAAGCATACCTAACGCATCACAGATTGTACCTCCTTCGAAAAGTTACAGTTTGAGTAGGTACATCAATTACGTATTCCTTGTAATATGCACTTCACTCTCATAATATCATTTGAATTTCACAATCTATTGTGCTGCCTATTTTCTTTTTCCTAACTTTTTTTGACAGATGACGTGCCACATTTGACATTGAGGAATTACTGAATATATCGCTATGAATTTCAGAGATAAAATATTGCCATCCAAATATCAATTGGGTAATTAACAAAATTGTATACTCGAATTGAGGTGGCGAGTTTCAAACGAACCGCAGTTAGGTTCAGGCGAGGGCATCATGATGTATAATGCGAAGTGGAATTCAATTCTACACTTAAAGAGGTACATTTAATTATCAAATCTTCCATGTGTGAATTGAAACGCTTTTAATGAGATTCCAATTGAAAATAACCCTCTGCATGTCATTTAGTAAATTTCATTAATTTCCGAATGAAGCTCGGAAGTATTGATTTGTATATTTGTGGACAATTTGTACTTCCATTTATAGTTGGTATATTGTGTTCAATTTTATGTTGACTAGCTGGGTATCGCTTTCCATTGAAAATATCGCAAAATTGTAGGTATGTCTTAGTTCTAGAAAGTAGCTCGTGTTATACATTTTGAATGCTTGAGAATGCCATTCGGTTTAGCCAATGCGCCGACTTTGTCACAACGTGCAATCTCAGGTTTTGTAACAAGAAAAAGAAAAATCTTCACAAAAGAAATTTATCGAAAAAGAGGTCGTTTCGTATTAACAGGAACAGATACTCTTCAGTCCGGCTCGGCTGCAGCCTGCTGTAGGCGCCAATGTGAATACAATGCTCCATATTTCACTCAATTCTCGAGCTGCAGACTTGGCAGCAATGTCGGCCACATATTGAATAAATTCGCTACAAATATATTTCATAGTGGATCTCTGTTTAGATGACGTTTTACTAGCTTTTAGTTTAGGTCTGTTAGATAAGGACTTGGAGTTTGAATGTGGTACTTAATGCACTAACATTAGCTGAATTATTGACAAATATTCAGAAGATTAATTTATAAAATAAAATTGAATATCTTCACAGAGAAATATCAAAATATCATTATAAAACTCAACTAGCTCTGCACCTTAATAAGCAAAAGAATAATTATCGAGATAGAATTCTCTGCCCCCATATTTAGTTTTGAATGCATACATGAGGCTTAGGAGGTACTTTTTAAAATTAGTTTTGTCTTGAATTATGAGCCCTATAACAAAGATCTATAACAGAAGCCAAATTTTAAGGTATAGAAACAAACGCTAGCGATCCATATCGCTAAAAAAGTATCTCCTGTTGACTTCGAAGACCTTCGGCTTTTGACTGTACTGGATTATGTCTTGGATGCACCACTGGGTCTTGGATGCACCATTGTGAGGTTGCCTGAGCTGCATTTGCCGATACTAGCAGCATGCCTTGGTTTTGCTGTTATCTTTTATTAGAGTGGAAGTTTCAGATATCAGCATGATCTCGTGATGCCGCCTTGGTTCTGCTGTTTTTTTGCTTGAAGATTTCTTAGCTGGAGAAGTTGTAGATATCTTCGTGACGTCACCTCGGTTTTGCAGTTTTCATACTTGAAGATTTCTTAGCAAGGAAACTGTAGAAATCAGCATGACATCACCTTGATTTTTTTTGCTGTTTTGAAATCGCCTTGGTTTTTTTTTGTTGTTTTCTGATATCAGCTGGGATTTACGGAGCGGAAGTTGTAGATATCGATATTGATCATGATGCATACAAAATTGTAAATAAAAAAATAATAAGTACCTAGATTTATTGTTGTTTTCTAGAGAAATGGATATATGTAGAATGATGAAATAAAACAATATAATGATAGGAAACTATTTACTTTTTATTTGTTGTTATTACTATTATTTATTATTATTATTGTAATTATTATTGTTACTATTCTTAATTTAATATAATATATATATATATATATTTTTTAATTTTTTTAATTTTCACTTTTCACTTTAGTCTTTTTTTCACTTTTAGTCTTTTCTTCACTTTTAGTCTTGAATGAAGCTTCCAAATTTCCTCACAACATACATATTTTTTTTAATTTCGCCAATTTTTCATCAATTTGGCGAAGCTCATTTTTTCGGCTTTTGCAACCCGCAGTTTGACCTTTTCAGCCTTCATGTTCCTCTTGATTGCAGAAAGTGACCTTCGCAACATATTCAGCCCATGAATCACTTAGGAGTTATAGCAAATTATTATTATTATTATTAATTATTTATAAATTATAATAAAAAAATTACTCACAGCTTCGCGACGCTGCTGGAACAACAGAACAATCCTCTAATCTTTTTTTCACGTAATTTTGCTATCAGCTCGAGTAGAGTAAAGTAAACAAATTTAGGTAATATCAACATTTGATTATTTCAATAAAATATTTCTACATTCCAACAATCTTTCTATATGTAATTTCATCATCTTAAGAGAACAAAGTAAACCAATTTAGGTAATATCAACACTTGATTTTCAGCTCCTCAATTTATAATCATGATTCCAAAACAAGTTTAATCCTGCTTAAAGCAAATTTGCAATTATCAGCACATTAAGCTGAATGATTCATGTAATTTGATACCACAAACAGCCCAATTCCAAAAATTTTACTGATCGAAACGTTTCATTGGAATTCGAAAATAAAATTTCACATCCAGTTGTAAAAAAATTTAAGCAATATCAGCACATTTATTCTTTTCATGTAAATTGCTACCACACTTCCTGTAGGCAGCCAAAAAAAAAGTTTTATTGTTCCAAGAATTTTACCGATCGAAACGTTTCATTGGAATTCACATAAAGTAAACAAATTTTCACATTTTCTTGTATGTAAAGAATCTCATTTGCAAATTCGACCGGCAGAATAAAGTAATCAAATTAATTTGAATAATTTTGTTATATTGTAATTCGATATCATCTCAGCCTGTAAGCAAATTCGTTGGAATTCATCCTGTGCAATGCTTATTGTAGCAGCATGTTTACAAACCGTTGCTATAAATGCGCAAGCAAACTCTTGGGGAGCACCAGTCAATCTAAATGATTCACAGTGTTAGTGTCTAATAAAAAATAAAAAATGTCTATCACAGTAGTAAATGAAAGTTTTTCATTAATTAAGGAATTGCGAGAAGATGTGTTGAAGTGTTCAAGTGATGCAAATTTTGTGAATAAAAACAATATTATTAAAGATTGCTATAGAAACATTCGTAAATATCAAGCAGCATTTCGGAAGATCTTTCGCGCCTTGTCTCGAAACAAACTTCTAAGTAAAATGGTAGGAAGTTTGTATGTGAGAGATGTTGGCTCTACTTTCGCTATGCTGAAAAATTAGAATCACACACTCCCGAAAGTGAGAAGCAAAATGATTGTAGGGTTATAATTCCATCAGAAGAAAAGATATGGCTGGAATATAAGAATTATAACCATAAGAAGCCAGTCCCGTTTTGAGTCTATGCCGATCTTGAGTCAATATTGAAGCCGATTCAGGGAAACGATCAAAATATACAGCGAATCCAGGAATATGAAGTTCGCAGCATAGGATTCTACTTCCACTGCAAACATGATGCTAAGCTCTCATATTACCGAGCATATCGAGGTAAGAATTGTTAACAATAGTTTGTATTAGAATTGCAAAAAATTGCATCAATAGTTGTACAGGAAAAGCTGAACATCAGGCCAATGCAACCCCTGATTAAAGAGGAACGGCGTTCATATATGGAAAATACTTGCTGCCATATATGTGAAAAAACGTTTGCAGCCGATGAGGAACGAGTTCGGGATCATTGTCACTTAACAGCATTTGAGAATCATAATTCCATTCATTTTTTTAAAATTTCTTTAAACAGGAAAATATCGAGGACCAGCGCATAATGCATGCAATCTCATGTATAATTGCTCCATAGTTCCAGTAATTTTTCATAATTTATCTGGATATGATGCCCACTTCATTATTAAGGATATAGCTACATCTTTCCCAGGAAAAGTTGATCTCTTACCAATAAACAAGGAAAGATATATCTCGTTCACCAAGCATATGGATGGCAGTCAAATAAAATTCAGATTCATCGATTCCTTCAATTTTATGGCTGAATCTTTAGATAAGCTATCATCATTGCTGCCGATGGATAAATCAAACACTACAAGATCAGTATGGCAGGCATTGGATGATGACACTATCAAACTTCTTACACGCAAGGGTGTCTTCCCATACGATTTTATTAATGACTGGGATATATTGGATTTCCGGAACTTGCCAACACAAGAAGCGCTCTACAATAAACTCACTGACAGTGCTATATCTCCTGATGACTAAAATCATGCTGAACAGGTCTGGAAAATTTGAAATGCAAACACTTGGTGAATATTCAGATCTATACCTTAAGACTGATATTCTCCTATTGGCCGATGTGGTTTGAGAACTTTTTCGACAAGTGTGCATGAAGACATACAATTTAGATCCAGCACATTATTGCACCATGCCAGGTCTAACATGGGATGCTATGCTAAAATACACCAATGTGAAATTAGAGCTGATAACCGACGTAGATATAGTGCTATTCATAGAGAGAGGTATTCGAGGTGGTATAAGTCAATGCTCGAACAGATATAGTAAAGCAAATAATAAATATATGGATGATTTTAAGCCTGCCGAGAAAGAGAAATACCTGATGTATTATGATATAAATAACCTTTATGGATGGGCCATGTCACAGCATTTACCAACCGGAGGAGTCAAATGGGTTGATGCTCCCAATATCAACGTTTTCGAGATTCCTGATGATTCGCCAATTGGATACATATTCGAAGTCGACTTGGACTATCATCAACATCTACATGATACACATAAGGATTTACCGTTTTCCTCTGAGCATGCAGCACCACCTGGAGTAAAATTAGAAAAGCTTTTGACAACTTTAGATCCTAAAACTAAATATGTTATACACTACCGAAATTTGAAGCAATGAATATCACATGGCCTCATCCTGAAAAAAGTGCACCGGGTTCTTCAATTCGACCAATCAGCTTGGCTTAAACCATATATTGACTTAAATACTACCAAATAGCGATTATGAGAAGGCCAGCTATAAGAAGATGAATAATGCAGCTTTTGGTAAGACCATGGAAAATGTGCGCAGGTATAGCGATATCAAGCTTTGCGTAAAGTGGGAAGGTCGCTATGGTGCAAAATCTCGGATTGCGACACCCAACTTCCAGAGTGCAACGATATTTGATGAGAATTTAGTTGCTGTGGAATTAATGCGACTCAAAATCTTATTCAATAAGCCTCACTATATTGGAATGGCAGTTATGGAAATTTCAAATATATGCCTCAACGATTTCCAATACAGTTTTATGCAGCGTCAATTTGGAAATAAATGTAAAGTCATGTATACAGATATAGATTCTCTAATATATGAACTTGAAGAGAAAAATGCATATGAGTTTATGGCTGAAAATATAAACAAATTTGATACAAGTGATTACCCGGAAGATAACCAGTTCAATTTACCGCTCATGATTAAAAAAATTCCTGGTCTAATGAAGGATGAGCTGAATGAGAAAATCATGAGCGAATTTGTAGGCTTGCGCTCGAAGATGTACAGTCTGCGTATAAACGATGACAAAACTATAAAAAAGCAAAAGGGGTAAACGCTAATGTAGTCCAGAAGCATATCAATTTCGAAGACTACGTCGAGTGCTTGAATAACAAGCGAATATTAATTGCTAATCAGAGCTCCATACGATCCCATAACCATAGCGTGTACACAATCAGTCAAAAGAAGATCCCATCGAGTCCTTATGATAATAAGCGACATATTATGAGCGGAACGACGGATACTCTACCATGGGGGCATTACTCCATTTCATCAGATCAACAAGTGGCAACTGCAGAAAGAATCTAAGTCTACTGTAAATAATAAATGTATCATAGTTTTAGTTTTATTTATTAAAGTAATTAGCATTATAACTGCATGTATAAAGTATTTTAATTATAAATTTATTTTAAATTGTTAACTGTTTTTTCAAGAAATTATAAAAATTATCTTGGTTATTAATCCAAGAATTGTGTTTTGATGAAAATCCGAGCCATTTAACGTAAGCCTTATCTCCGCTCTTCTTTAAGATTTTCTCTACGAGATTATTTATTACTGAAGTAAACAGATAGTTTTCAATCTTAGCGATTTCATCATTGATATATAGCGTTAAATTTGTCACCTCTATATTAATAGTTTTTTTATTTCTTCAACACTTATTTTAATTTTCTTGTCAACATAGTCTTTGGTAGTAGCATCATCATTTTCAAGGGGTTCACCAAGTCGTTTTATACACTTTGAGTTTAGGTCGTAGTCTCAGTTTATCGTTACATTAAATCCAATACCCCGCTCTCCTTGTTCACCAGCTAGACCCTGAGCTCATTGACAGCTCTGATAACAGCTTAACAGCTTTCCAAACAGCTCTGATAACAGCTTAACAGCTTTTCAAACAGCTCTGATAACAGCTTAACAGCTTTCCAAACAGTTCTCATAACAGCTTAACAGCTTTTCAAACAGCTCTGATAACAGCTTAATAGCTTCTCAAACAAATCTTATAACAGCTTGACAGGTTATAAACAGCTCTGATAACAGGTTAACAGCTTTTAAACAGCTCTGGTAACAGCTTAACAACTTTTAAAACAGCTCTGATAACAGCTTAACAGCTTTTCAAACATCTCTTCTAACAGCTTAACAGCTTTTAAACAGCTCTGATAACAGCTTTCAAAACAGCTCTGATAACAGCTTAACAGCTTTCAAACAGCTCTGATAACAGCTTTTAAAACAGCTTAACAGCTTTCCAAACAGCTCTGATAAAAGCTTAACAGCTCTGATAACAGCTTAACAGCTTCAAACAGCTCTGATAACAGCTTAACAGCTTTTAAAGCAGCTCTTATAACAGCTTAGCAGCTCTGATAACAGCTTAACAGCTTTTCAAACAGCTTACCAGCTTTTGAAACAGCTCTGATAACAGGTGAACAGCCTTAATCTACTCAGCAAGTCCACAGGGTTCGGTGTGCTTTCGGTTGAGTTACAACTTCGACTTACGAATATTTTGCATGTTTCATCCTTTTATAGTACAATGAAGGTATCAAATCCTTTACGGTAGCGTCCCTTGTTTAATGGGCTGTCCTTATCAATCATCAAGAAACCATATTCATCCTTCCAACACTCAGCACAGGCTCTTCGAAATTTAACAAACTTCATGTCTGTATTCACATGATCATTATAGATACGTTTCAAACTCAAGTCATCTTGCACTCTTCTAACAAACTCTTTTAGGGGTTTAGTGATTGGCTTAAAGGTTTCTTCAGGTTGAGCTTCTGCTTAAATCCTTCCCAACTTTAGGGCTTCTATGGGTACAATGAAGGTATCAAATCTTATACAGTAGCGTCCCTTGTACATACCCAGCTGCACACATCCACCCATGCCTTAGGTAACGTTTCCTCACTCACCGAGTAGCCCAGCCCAACATACCACAGGCACTCATACGAAAGTAAATAACTAACATCAAACTCAAGCTGACAGGTATACAGCTGCCGGTATAAATTCGCATAGGGTATTTCGCATCATTACTTAAACCGCACACATTCTACCTAAGCCTTAGTACAGGTAAGGTAGCCCAGTACAACACACCCCAGGCAATCCCAATCATAGTATCAAATAGTGCCACTAAAGCTCCCAACCAACCTCGAGTACCCAGACACAGGAAAGGGCACTTCAATGTAATGTTGTAGCCTCCAAGACCAGATCAAACTTAACCAGCAACCTCTACCAATAAAGCTTCCCACCCCTTCACAAATGTTTAGAGCTACGATCTCCGAGATGAAAATAAGTGAATTCCAGAAACAATATCGTAAACCCATGCTATTTCCTATGTTGGAGAGTGCTGAAAATGATCTCGTATCCCCAAAGTGATTTCGTATCCCCAAGCCCGAGATGAACAACATATGTAGTACCGGCTAATGCCGCTAGGGAACCTTACTCAAGAAACGGACTTTGCACTCGAAAGATACACACCCCCTAAACCCAATAATAATATTAATTTGCAGAAAACAGCAAATCCAAGGCATGCTGGTAGTCCCGGCTAATGCCGCTGGGTAACCTTACTCTCAAGTAAGGAAACAGCAAAACTGGGGTGACGTCAAGAAGATATCTACAACTTCTCCAACTAAGAAATCTTCAAGCAAGAAAACAGCAAAACCAAGGTGACGTCATGCTGATATCTACATCTTCTCCGCTAAGAAATTTATGCGCAACATTTTTATGTGACATCATGCAGATATCTACAATTTCTCCAGCTAAGAAATCATCAAGTAAGAAAACAGCAGAACCAAGTCGACATCACGAGGTCATGCTAATATCTAAAACCTCCACTCTAATAATCTTCAAGTAAGAAAACAGGCGACATCACGTGGTCATGCTGATATCTAAAACTTCTACTCTAATAAAAGAAAACAGCAAAACCAAGGCATGCTGCTAGTATCGGCAAATGCAGCTCAGGCAACCTCAGAATGGTGCATACAAGACATAATCGAGTACAGTCAAAAGCCGATGGTGGATCCAGTACAGTCAAGAGCCAATGGAGCATCCAAGGCATAAACCACTACCATCAATATACAAACCCACATTATGGACTCAAGCCACTTAGCGACGGTGGTGCCATCTGTGGGTGAGGTGATCTCGTATCCCCAAAACTCGAGATAAAAAATGTTGATGTCAACTTAGAGGCTACGAGTCTGAGATGAAAAATAAGCGAACTCCAGAAACAAAATCGAAATCCTATGCTATTTCCCTATTCTGGGAGAGTGCTAAAAGTGTTCTCGTATCCCCAAACATAAACTAGTATAGCCAAGACTCAAACCCGCATTTAGTATGTGGCTAAATCCTGGAAGCTAAAAAGGGTGGCCTGGTGCTCTTATAGCGTAACTACTAATCCGGTTTTCGAACATGTCGTAGTTGTATGACAGCTTAAACAAAAATTACTGTAGGAGGTTAAAGTGGTGTATCTCTTGTTGTACGTCGGTGTGCCCCAAGGATCAATTTGGAAACCCCTGTTATGTCAAACATATGTTGTAAAAGCCAATAATTTAGGCATTATGCTGAACACTCACATGACCTACTGTGACTATATTTGTGATGCAATAGGATTGAAGAAAAGTAATAAACTTTTTCCCAAAATTCCATGCCATACTGGATGCAACGTGTTAGATTTTAAAGGAAATCCTTCATTGTTCTTCAAAATACGAGCTGTTCTCGAAGAATGTATCTAAAAAAATTATATTATATAATAAATCGTTTCCTGTTTTATAACTGACGATGAAATTGGTTAGTCCTCAATGAATCAAATCCCTTTGTTCTCATCATACAGTGAAAATTACATTAATTACACGTGTAACCCGTTAAAACTCTGAAAACAATCCGTAGCATAAGCCCCTACGTGTTTTTAACCAGTTCATTACAAAGGCTTGCAGTATAATGTGGCTACAAGAACCGATAATCTATAAAACCAGTACCCTCACTATATAAAAACGTAAATGTGAACGTTATGGATTTACGGTAGTGGAATTTGATGGCTCTGATTTATCACGTTGAGCTGCGGTATTTAGTTTTCACCTCCTTTGTTTCGCTGTTTTTGCACGCAGACTTTAAATTAAATTTATTTGCTCTTTGATGTGTTATAATGCGTTCGCATTAATAAACTTTTTAATTAAATCACTGGGGAGAATATGCTACCACTCACGCCTCAGGTGCGTGTACGCTAGCTCAGGAGATGGGTGCGGGAAATATTCTGAAAAGGAATATAAAAATTGGGCGCCACTTGGTTTTTCGCGTAGGCAGGGTAAACCACGAAACCTATAAATACCTCAACACTGCCGAGTGGTATGAATTCAAGTTTATTATCCACTAATATTAGTACAAAAGTTTAGAGGTAAACTAAAGAACACAATTTAATTTAAATGCCACAGCAATAGAAAATTTCCTTTCTGCTTCATACCTTAAAGTCGAAAAATTCTAATTTAATACCATACCATAACACCACCCTCCAGCCGCGAGCAGATTAAGTAGGCTTAATGTTTTAATATTACTTAATTATAAATTATTGAACGCAAAAGTACTCAACTTTGATTAACCTCCCTGGCCGGCTCTTCCTTCTCCATGTGTTTTAAAAGAAAACTCAAAAGCAAAATCGCTCCTTTCCGGCTCCAGACCCCTTTATTTTAATTTGTTTTTCGTTTTGTTGTTTCTTTATTTTAGTTTTGTTAGCCCAGAATTTCCACTTTCGTCTAAAACTTTTCTTTTTTTGTTTTAAATAATTACCACTATTCGATCTGCCGTCCCTGCTGTCGACCTTCTGTCTTGTACTCTGATCCCCGAGAGACTTGAAACCCCTCGTGCCGTATCGCTATCTCCTTTTCTAGGCCTCCTCTCCAACTTTCGAAACTGTTCCTTCCGCTGTGAATGGCTGCGTTCAGTATCCTTTGTGTTTTCGAATATATATAGTTTACGAAACTTTTTTTTCTTGTTTTAATGGTTTGTTAATTTTTTTATTTTTTTAATTCACACTTCTTTTACATAGTGATGCAACGGATTATGACATTTGAATAGCTTGCCAATAACTACTTGGGCGAATTGCTGGGGCGATTTCTTTACGGCTCTCTTTACTTTCTTTGTCACAATACAAATTTGTTTGTTTGTTTTTAAATTATGGAGTGGTCCCTTATTTATTTAGTTATTTATTTATTTATTTAATATTATTTATTAATTGTTTTAATGTTAGTTATTTATTTATTTATTCTGTATTTCTTTTTGTGCTATTGGAGGAAATCTGGTGGTCGGTTTTGTAATCCCATTTTAGAATTAAATTACTGGTGTCCGTATTCACACGTGCAAAAAAGAACTTGACGGATATTAGTGCGACATACCAAATTAATACCTTGGAACGTGGCTGAGTGGTGCGTATTTGTACTCAAAATTATCTTTCTAAATTAACCTTCACAACTACTGAATATTGAATAAATATAGAATTTTGAACACCTAGGTTCAAAATTGAATTGAATATCTATCTAATACTACATAATCCATGCATTAAAAGCTAAAAGTTTTATACATAAGCTGATTATGAATACAGAAAAAGGAATGAAATACAATGTAATGATCAACATAAACTGATCTAGTCTACCTTATTTAATTCAAAGAGGTAATCTACTAGTTACAATCTATGTTTCCTCCATTCAGCGGCGATACACGTTCAACAGTAGTAGAACCGGAGAAATAATAATGTACGGTCAGATTTCATAAGTTTGTAGAAATGCCTTTCCCTGCTCACAGTGAGAATTAATTTGATGTTCTGATCCATCGTTTAGAATTATCATCGAGAATATATGTATATTGGAATTGTAGACTCCAGAGCCCCGTAAGAACGAGGACATATAGAAATAGCAAGATGTGTCGTTAGATAAATTGCTGCTAATCCGCTGGTAACTGTACGTCGAGGCTCAGTAGGTCAATCCGCGTACTATTGGGGGTTATTTCCATCTCCATGTTCACTGGGGGTCTCTAGAAAATAACAAAGAGTTACTTGCTTAGAAAAACGACAAACACAACATGAAAAGAAACCATCACCGAAGGATTTTGGGAACGTAACGAATAATTTTCTACTTTCGGTCTTGTCTCCTGAAAACTCAAAGCGCAAAAATTATGTGAGGATAATTTAGTCAAAATTATTATAGGTATATGGCACGGCACGAGGTGTTACAAACGGAATGACAAACTTAGTATACCCTTATAAAAATACGTACTAACACAGCGGCGGTCCAACTCGAAGTTGGCATTTTAAGCTTAATCGGAGAAGAAACACGTAGAATTTCTCATGACCACATAAAGAAACGTCACTTGGTGGTAAAAATTAGATCCGCGGTCAAATTAACCTCACACCTGCGAGATTTTACTGCTGCCGGATTTTTAAAGATTTTTTTTTCCAAAGGCATGAAAGCATTTTGGTTAGAAATTGATTGAGAAAGTGAAAAAATGCTGAACTAATTTATAACAAAAAGTTGAAAACAAATATGACGAATCTGAAATGTCAACACGACGCTAGCCTTACGTCGAAAATTCAAATCTAACTCTACCTTATAGAGCCGGTTGCAAGAAGGAATGCACTTTTTAGTTCATGGTGGTTGAAGCAAAGTCTACTTAAGAAGGAAGAAAGCAAGAAGGGATTTAAGGCGGTTTTCCATTTAAATGTTAAGTAGAAAGGAAAGAAAGAAAAATAAAATATGGAGAATACAAGGATTTAAGGAACTTTTATTTTTAACGATTCTAAATCAAGTAATAAATTCAAGAAAAACACCCGTCTCGTCCTGGGTTTGAAGCCGGGACCTTAGAATCGTTAAAAATAAATGTTCTTAGAATTCTTCTATTCCCCATCTCTGACTGATTTTAAGATGTGTGAGTTCAATTTCCGTCCGGGAAAAATAAGGAAGAAAATATCAAAAAAATCAAACTGTCTTTGACAATTTTACGAATAAAGACAAAAAATGTGAAAGAGAAGAATACATGCAACGAAAAAGAATGGCAAATGATAAAATCTCGAAAATAAATGAGAAGGGAATTTTTGGAATTAAGTCTCATATAATATTTCCGCGCTTTTGTGAAGGCACATTTTTACTGAAATATTGAGAGATGCCACCAAAGATAGACCCAAAGTTGTTGGCAATGACGAAGGACAATTCCATATGAAATATATCCAGAATTTTATGCCTGCATCTAATCTACAAGAACAAGCAAAACGTTGAAAATCCGGGCAAGAGCCTCTGGAACTTCTAATAATTATTCAACTCTGCTCCATTGTTAAGAATTATTTTAGCCATTAGTGTGGCTAGTTATGAATGTGAACAGAGCTTTTCCAAATTAAAATTAATTACAAATTATCTTCGTTCCATAATGAATGACTAACGATTGCCAAATCTAGCGATTCTCTAACAGATGACATAAATTTTGACAATGGTATTCAAGACTTTTGTAATAAACAATCAAAAAATACATAAATATAGACACGAACATTTTATCATTATGTGCATACAATCTGTTTAAACAAAAGATATTTTTTTTTCTTTTTTTTTCATTTATTTATTTATATTCAGTAATTTTTAGTAACCACCGTTGATTTTGATTGACTTATAAAGGGCGGCAATTTGAGAATCGCCCCAGACGACAAAAGCTTAGGTACGCCAGTTGAGTACTATTTTGTCTCATTTTTCATGAAAAATATTCTCTGCAGAATATTTACAAATATTTTTTTTTGAATACTTTTCCCTCTTCTCACAAATTTAAGACCAGTATGTTTTTTCGGGTCGGGTGCAATGTGGTGCGTGTACAAAAACATTTATTTAATTTATGAATATTGTCCGCTTTACGAAGAGTTGCTACCAATTTCACTGCTGACTGCTGGTAATAGAAAAATGAATTATATGGCATATGAAAGGCAAACCAGGAGGGTGATTCTGATCTCTTGTCGTCTTTAATGTCAAAACATACGCCTAAATGAATTGAACTTTTCTACTGATTTTTTCGTGTTTTTATCCATTTTTTACATTGAATGAACTGAAAATGACACTTCGTATTACAATTTCAAAATATTATTTCGATTTTAAGCACTTGTATTGCTCTAATTAGATGTAGAATATAAATTTACTACAATATAAAGTTTTTGTCACCACCTCGGAACCAGTTGACAAATTTGTCGTACTTTTAGGCGTGTTTTCTGACATTAATTCATTGAAAATTCATTTTAGTTTATTCTGTGGTTGATGAAAAGGATAATTCAAAATGAATTCACCATGTACGACAAATTTGTGGTGAAATATCAGATATGTGAGCAAAATATATGCCTAAGCTACGATAAAAGATCAGAATCACCCTCCAGAGCTATAGTGTAATTGTAGTACCAACTGGTCTTAAGACATAGGCTTGAAAAATTTCCAAAAGTTGCCAAAACCGAACATTTGCAACTGAAAAGACAAATTTTCTTAAAGGATTACTTCAGTTTTACAAATTCAAAGGATGTATCTATCGGATAGCGTCGGCTTTTATTAATAACTTATTGTATCTGGTTTCTTTGCCTGAAAGCATACGGTATTTTTCAATATTTTAAATAGCTAACGAGCACAGATTTTTTTATATTTGTAATTTTTAACAATGAAGCAACAAGCATATAACGGTCTTCTATGGAAAAACATTAAAAAATCTTCTAAAATCTTTTGTTTTTAATTACATTGAAAGCAAAAATTTGATATTTTTCTCGGTATTTTCAGCCGCATTATTAGTTTAGTTTCATAATTTTGCAACAGATGTCTTCAAGAAGTTGGTTTCTATATCTGATTTGTGACTTCATTCAGCAGTGTTGTATGTATACCAGAAAATTGTTCTCCTCCTCTATGCGGTTATAGGTAAACAAAGTCAAAATTGCACTTTGTATTAAAATGCAACATTTTCTGAATTTCTGTGCATATTTTACAGCATGTACTTTGCCTAATGTATTTCTGTCTAAGTTCACTGTAGTGTAGATAGCAAGGAGTTCAGAGTTTCATTGCTGTCCTGATGAGATCACCCTGCAGGCACTACTTCGGCTTTATGCCAGTAACTGGCCGCATTTCAGTATTTCTCTTTAAAAATTCTCTTCTCTTACGCAGTAAGCTGAAAATTTCCTGTAGACTGGTATATTATACTTGTACTGTCACGAAACAACTATTAAAACTAAAAATAAAAAACTTACAAACTAAAAACTCACGTACACACAATCTGTCCCACGATCTGATAATATAATTACATTGGGGAGTCCTCCAACGATGTCTCAGACAGCTTCTTCAAGTATGAAAGCTAAAAAGAAGAAACCAAGCATACATTAATATATAAACGAATGGTAAGGTCTCAGATCATTTCTTGATCCAAAACTTTAACCAAAGAAGAAACCTAATCATTAAGTGGAATACAGATCCAGTACAGCGCCGCGTTTTTCTATTTCTTTTTCTAAAAAGGAAAACATTGATACAGAAATAGTTAGTGAATATAAATTACAATCTGACCTATTGACAGCAGCTGCCATCAAATTCCTGACATCTCTCTTAATACAAGATATTCGCGTCAAAGTGACACAACACGAAGTATACCACGGCGTGCACGCCCACGCTATTGTATGCAACATTTTGCTTGCAATATTCAAAGTGATATAACATGTACCATACTGCAACGTGCGCACTTAGGTTATTGCATGCAGCTGACATCCCATCACTATCAATCGTATGGTAAAGCCACCGACAGACGCAAGCTCCCATTGTTCTCGGGGCTATAAATAGCGAGCTGCTAGAACTAAAGTTCCGAATGAGCCACAAGACGGATCAGGTCTTGATTAACAAAAACCACGGGAAGTATTTTGAGTCCCTAGCTTACTAAAACTAATAATTTTATTAATATTTAATTTTTAATTTTCGACATCCCATTGGAAGTTTTTTTTACCCCAGCCAGACGTACCTGGTATGAGCAGTTCTATGACGCTCATTCTACCAACCTAACCCTAGTTTTTATTAATTTCATTAATAATCATTTTTTTCTCTCTGATCCACACACTAAGAGTAAAAATGCCAGTGGAGGCGAAAACGTTAATCCATTTTTTGAATTTTGCATTAATATATAAATTATTAAGTAAATTAATTAGAGATAACAATTGAAGTAGTACGCGTGCTTTTGAATTAGTAATATAGGTAAAAGGAATAGTTAAAAAATGTTTACTGAAGTCCAAATAGAGTAGATTTGGATTTGCAAGGTACGCGCATTTTTCTTGTTGTTAAGAAAACATTGTGATAAAATAAATATTGAACTTTTGACATTTGAATTCTACAGACTTATCATTTATTATGCAACACCTCCTCATTTAATGATTAAGCCCAGTCTCAAAATACTCAACCCCTCCCTTTCCTATTTATGTTTTTTCATTATTTTTCACTTCCCTTATGAGCATAGGCTTCCACATAATCTGTCCATCTGACTATCCTTCGGAGGTCTGCTTTAGTTTTTTGAATGGTTTTTGTTCACTATATGACCCAGTTTAGACAGGTAAGTATACAGGGTATGCCGCATGAAATCTGTAGGTAGAGTGACGCTTCCTTCCTGCTCCCAACCATCATCTTACAAGCAAGTTTTCGTGAGGAAGAGCTAGCATACTGACCCGTCTAAACAGGGTCTATGCTATTTGATTAGCTTGGATTAGCTGCCAGATGGAGCTACCATCTGTGATTTATTAAGAGATACACAGTATATTCGGGGAAGCTTGTGGCTGTTGTTATGATCTTTAAGTTATTGTGCTTTTTTTGTATTTTTTTATTTTTATTAAAAAAAAAAGTAAACTTATTGTGTGATTTCATGTGTTGTTTATGTACTTTTTCACATTTTCCCTAAATTTCCTCTTAGGCAAAACCAAAAACCATAAAGAAAAATGAAAAGAGAAATGCGAGTATTTTTAAGTAATCGACATATTTCTTAACTATTACCATAGATGGCACAAGAACTAGATGTCGCATGGCATACTAGAGCAAAGTATAAAGATTGTGAAATGGGTATTCATTCTGGAATGGACCATAACACGTGTTAGAGCGTTCCGAAAGCAAATATTTTTATAAAAGCAGTTTTGTATACATTTGATCGACTTCCTCAACTCTTCAGATACGAAAAAATATCAATCACTCGACATATAGAATGGAATGGAATAGAATCGACCACCCAGCCATATAAATTTTGTATAGTTTCTTGACACTAGATGCGATATCTAGTTCTTTTGTCACCAATGGTATTAATCAAATATTAAACTTGAATTTGTTTATTTAAATTAGTATTAATCAACGTATTATCTTCTAGAATTTCTGATACATATGTTGGTAAGTCCGTATACAATTTTTAATTCACTTATTTCTATTACCTTTCCACAAAGCAATACAAAATTTTGTAAGGCACATTTTCGTTTGTTATGCTTAAAGTACTTCACCAACACATACAGCACAATTATAGTCACTTTTTTCGCTAGAGGACAAAATTCTTTCATAATTCAAGACAAGCCATAAACTTGGGCAGTAACATGTAAAAATCTAATCTAATTAAAAGTGTCATTTTGACAGTTACATAGATATTAGCTTTAAAAAATAGTTTTCCTGAAAAGTTTTCCTCGTTAATGTCAAAATACCGATAACACAAGCACATTGCTTGAAGAAGATTAACATTTTCGCCGACTTAGAACTTTTCTTGTGTAAAGGCATTTGATAAGATAAAATCTTCCAGTATATCTTTTCTTACAGTATCTGACAATGAAGAAAGTCGTTGAGGTAATATTTGTGTTGGAATTTTTGTCGAAAGTTCTAAAAATATTTACTCCAACCTCCCCTTCTATTAATTATTTAAGGTGTAAGTAACACCTAAACTAGGAGGGATAGAAAAATAAATAAAAAATACTAAAGCAGAAAACTTCCTTGAGCTTTACTTCATAAATAAAATTCTCGATCATTGCCAATGCTACCACAATACTTTGGAATAATATTTATTTGTACCGTTGTTGCTTGTTGTTAGTAAATAATTATGGAGACGAAAATCACTGATTCGTATATTGGATCAAATCAATAAAATACAGAAAAAACGCAACACATGAATAAATCGTGGAATCATTATTCCCGAACGGATTTGTACCGAAATCACTAATGGCTTTTGCTGATGACAAACATTAACTGAAAACGCTATATCCGCTTCCGAGTCTTTTTTGAGCTATGGCGGAACAATCAATAGTATCCAACGGTGTCTCTGACAATTACGTAAACAGGATTATCAAATTAGACAAAATAACTTCCAGGTTGGTCAAAGGGAGATTTTGATGATAATTGGCATTCCACAAACAGAAAGAAAGCGACTTTAAGTAATCCCACTTAATGGAAATTTCTAATTTTTGTAATTAGATATGTCAGTTTGGAGTAAGAATTTGTTCATAAATGTGTCTAATAATACTTCGTACTAAATTAGATGCAATAATCTTCATACTTTTTCGTCAATGTTATCCTCGTCAATAATAACATTTGTTCGATTGAAAACATTTTTCTTGTCACAGTATCGAAATCATTTCTGATTCTTCTTCTTTGGAGAAACTAGACCGAGGCAGTAATGCATTGAGCTGAAAGGTCATTCTGTACCCTGAATCCAGATTATCTGAATTCTTACTTTCTATCTTCGAATGTGACCAGCTACAAATGATTATTCCATTCACTAATTCTTGCTGTATTGGACAGGTTCATTCACCATATTACAAGAACGTGCTTGACTTCATAGCATTTGAAAAATAGCTGCTGTTGTACCTGTTGGTAGGACAGCCGTAATGGTTGCCTCCAAAAATTTTAACATTTTTGCAGAATTCGCCAAAGAAGCTCATATACCATATCTACGAAAATGCTGTATTAAAGGCTTCAACTGATATAAGAGCCGCCATGGATAAGACCAATTTCAGAATTTTATTTATTCTCCATTTTTCTAAACCTTTTCACTATGTGGACCATAATAGCACAAATATGTAAATATACAGAAAACGAATCAAATAGGAAAATTGAAACCCAGAAGTCAAATACATGGTGCGAGATATTTAAAAAAAGTTGCAACGTCTCGCTCGAATATAAAAGCAACGATTCCTCAAATGATGGCTAGGGGAGACCGCACACTGCCGAATCAACTGATTGTCCAGTCAGCGACTGGTCTGTTGACTTGTCACCGACTGATTGATTTTTAATCGTTGCTGATTGACTATCGTAGCATGTGCGCTAATTGCATCGTCATTTGCCAGCTTAGTAATCCAGTCAAAGCCGATGAGTTTGAGTTGTATTTCGATTTTCGTAAAAATTTCACAGTTGTTAAATACGAGGGTAATGATTTAAAAATGGCAATAAGAACATAAACCCTGTTGTAATATACTAGTGGTTGAGGAGAAGGAGAAGAAGGAGAAGGATTTCGAGAAAAAGGATGTGGAAAATCCATCCATCCTTTCCGAGCATAAACATAATTAATTAATTAATATGAATGTTTTTAAAATATAATAAAATAAACCGAACTTTACTTATAAGTTGAAAATTTCATTAAAGCTGTATGATTCCTAAATTAGTGCGGATTCGAGGAAATCCATAAATAATACGATTTTATCCACATTAAATTTTCAGGATGTTCTCTTCAGAAAAGCAATAAGATTTCACCCCGTAAATATTATATGTAAATCCCTTTTAAAAATGTTTATAGAAATATGTACTTTAGTTAGGACGATTTAACAAAAGAAAAAGCTTTACTTACGGACGGCAGCAATCAACAACAATCAACTGATTGATATTAGGGTTGTTGATGCAGACTGAGCACAACAGTCGGTTCGATTCAGTCAGTTGCAAGTCGTCAACTCCGTTCTGACTTTTTAGTTGCTGACTGACGTAAAATAGAGCATTTTGCGGTACCGAACGCTGTTGCGTGTAACGAGCAAAGTCAACTGACTTTTTAGTCACCGACTGTAGTCGGTGATTGTGCAGTGTGCGGCCTACCTAGGAATTTACTGGAAATTTGTTCCTTATAACTTTTATACATTTTTTTAGGCTGACAACGGTAGAAGAAATGAATGCTTATTGTCAATTGGAGGCGGAAAAAGGCACATTAGATATTTACGCTCATAAAAAACTGTTGCCGACCTCCAAAAATGCGTACAAATTCTTAGAAAAAATTTCCAGTAAATTTCTAAGAAAAAATGAGGGTTTCCCTACATCAGGTCGAGGCATCATTGATTTTATATTGGAGTGAGGCATTCTTGCCTTACCTTTTGGTTACTTGGTCAAGTGCCCGTCGAGGCATAGACGATTTTATATTCGAGAAAGGCGTTACTGATTTAGGTCTACTTGCCCAGTCTTTGTGTGCCATTTGTCTATGATTAAACCATTCTGCCTTACTCTTGTTAAAAATAGAAACTTGGGTGTGTGCCTGAACATTAGAAATATTTTCTGTTAAAAACAACATTTCTTAGCTACAATTTTCGTCGGACCCAACTAACTTGGTTACCAGAAGTGTTGCTAAGGTTTTCAATTTTTTTTATATACGTTCTTCTTCTTCTTCTTATTTGCATGCGCGTAGCGACGTAGGGGCACGAGTGGGCAATGCCCCCCCCACACAGAAATACGAAGCAATTATTACTAATAATTTGCAATTTTTTCTTTCATTCATTCTTCTTTCATGTAGTAAGACATACATACAAGCATAATTGATTTTATTCAATTATTTGCAAAATTTTGATTAACTTCAAAATCCTTTCAAATTATTCATAATAATGAATTTTTCGTATATCTACTCTACCTCAATTTTTAAAGAAAAAGACAAATGTCGTTTTGGCCAATGTGCTGAAAGGAGATGTTAAATGTCTAACAGTCAAATAAAATTCTCATTTTCCCAAGCCCATCAGAGAATGAGTAACAGAAGCGTTGGGAGATTGTTGCGGGTAAAATTCTCTCGAAAATGGGAATTAATGGCGACTTTTCCCACAAATGGCAGAAATTGCCAGAATATAGAATTCCCACGATCTCCCAATACTGATAACACCCACCCTCTTTAGAGCACAGCGTGTAAACAGAAGCACGTTCTGTTCAAATAACATAGGATTATACAGCAACAACTTTGGAACAAACTTCCGTGACCTCTTTCATTATCTCAGAAAAAAGTTCTTTCACAAAAGTGCGGTATTACATGAGAGTAAATCTGAAAATTCCGCCATTTGTCATTATCATTTATTTATGAAAATTAATCAATTTGCCGCTCTGTTTCGTTGCATGTAAATCTGCGATATCACATTTGTTGTCTTTATTCGTCAAACCAGAAGGCGATATCATGAAGACTGGAAATTAAAGTACCTTAACGGGCGGGCTACAGCCTTGCAGTAATAGCTCACTCAGGCTCACTCTCGCTTATTTTGTACGCTCATCATAAATAGGTCCTAAAGCCTAAAAGTATTGCTTCCACAGAAAAATGAAGTGAAAACAAATTGCAGCCAAATATGTTTTAAAAAAAAAGAGCAAGTAGAAGAAATTTATGGAAATTATAGCGTTTGAACAAAATACAAGATACTTTTGAAAAACTCTTGCAGTAAGACAAGGCAAGAAGAATGTGATATTCGCCTAGGCAAAGTAAAGGAAAGTGTAGATATTGTCTCTCATATACCCAAATTGCAGCGTGTGTTGATTTTATGGAACTTTGATTACAAGGCGAGAGGTGACGCCACCAAATTTTCACTATGCTGTCAAATACAATTTAATAAATTCGATAATTAAATAAACGCAGTATGTTTTATGCATGAAGCATTTAAGACTTTTGTCAGTCAGGTCAGGGTCATCTGGTGACATTCCGATTCCATTCCATTCAAATTCACCTCAATTCAAAGTTAATCCCCCAAACCTTGGTTGCAAAATCAATCAATGAGCTTATCAAATATAAAAAAATTGTTGGTCTAAAATAAAAATTGTCAAGTGCATTAATTAATTAAATTATTAAATCATATGAGTTTTTAAAGAAACATAATACATATTCATACAACTATTGCATACTAGGTGGCACTAACTATTTTCTGCTGGTGCTGTGCAAATGACATGTATAGTTTTTTATTTAGAAGGACATGTTCTGAAATTGTACTGTCTTGTGTATAATGAATTTTAAGATTTTCAGTTAAAATAACATTTCTTATTAGTAAAAACTTAAAGGTATACTCAATTAGAATATTAATTTTTAAAATCATTAATTTATAATAAAAAAAAAACAACAGATCTTTGAGCACCCAACTTGAGTCGGGTTGTCTGATTCAAAACTCGGCTATCTTTGTTAGTGCTATACAGCTGAAACTACAACAACAACAGTGTCAAATAATTTACCGTTTTTAAAGAAGTAAATTCATTGGAGTTTTAAGTAAGTTAAATAAATGTCAGGTAGAGGTCTATCTTTAGGAAATTAATAGTGTCAATTCAAATTATAAAGTAAGTGATGAAGAAAACATCTCTAAATTTCGGCGTCATGGTGCAAAGCAGCCATTTATTTGAGTTGTGTGTTCTGTAGTGTACTTGATATAACTAGTTACTTAAAAGTTCTACTAAATTTGTAAATGAGGTCAGTTTTGATTTCGAAATTCCTAAATTATGTTTTAATTTGAGATTTCAATAATTCTGCTCCAATTACTTCTGTCATATATTACTCTCGTGTAAAGGCTTTGAGGATGCCACCAAGTAAAAGTGAAATTGTCATATCGAAATTTTTTTTACAAGAAGATAAATGATAGAATGCTAGCGCACTTCCAACGACTCGTTTCGTTTTCTGTAAGGGCGAATTCCTGAGTTAATTTGTCTGGAAGAAAGCAGTGATTTGGGTGCATTTTTACGAAAGCGTTTTATCGGAAGAAAGTTATTAAATTATAGTCTAACGACGCTTTATTCTAAATGATTTTAAACGTAAAATCAGATTATTTCCTGAGGCAAAAAGATTTTCGTGGGTTTTCATTAACTTGAAGTATGCTTGCGCTTGGTGACAACCTGGGAAATCATACTTTAAACGGTCCTCATCTTGTTGGTATTTCGATTTTTACAGCTTTTTTAATTTAGTGGCTTTTGATAATGGCATTGGCTTGGCATGCTGTTTAATTCACCACAAAGTGATAACAATATTTGAAATGTACAGGGCGCGCAAGTGCAAGTATTTTCGCGTAAAGCGTATATGACGTCAGATCAATGACCTGTTTACCACTGCTTCGATTGTATGTCTTTCGACTCGTGGCCGACAAGAAAATCTACTCCAGCAGCCACCACCAAGTATCATAAATACTAGACTAGAGAGTGCGACGTGACTTTTGACTTGTGAAAAGTTATACAAATTTCAACAAACAGTCGAAACGAAATCAAGGTAAACTTATATGAGCACTACTTCCTTTTCTGCTGGCTAACAAGAATATTGCATTTCTTCAGTTGTCATGTTGTTGCTGCCCGAATGCCCGCCTTCAATTTTAATTCGTTTGTTTTCATTTTATAGAATGGAATGCCATGCCACAAGTGTGTTTCTATCTCTAGTCTGCACCTAATCTCCATCTTCCTTGCGATGTGACTGCTCTGTATCCGTATTTGTCTGATTTATAATTTTTTTTTATACCGGGGACTATCTTTGTAT